>JABFEA020003785.1:0-15392 GCA_019775915.2 Cyphomyrus plagiostoma | reverse complement strand
GACCTCAGCTAACAGTGGGCTGTACACCTGTGTCGCATTCAACTCTGTGACAGGGAGGAACAGCTCTTCAGAGAAGGCGCTCACAGTCATCGGTGAGTCAGAGCCTGATCGCAGCGTGATTTTAGCTTTACCTTGGCAAAATGAAGATGATACCAATGAACTGTCTTATAAGCTGTCTACCTTTAAGATTACACTACCAGAATCTTTAATTCATAAGATCTGTAGGATCACTTATGTGTCTTTCCATGAGAACATTTAGAACATAAAATATAATTATTTTGACCAAAATTACCTCAAAGCTGTACATTCTCAAAGTACTCACTCTCTTCACATCTATATCCTCTTATCACTTTATAGCTGTGATATCTTCAGTGTTGGTGAGGCCATGCCCAACAATACCTATTCAGTTTTCGAACCTAACCTTAACCTGTGATGTCACTGGCCCTGCTGTTGTCATTAACTGGCTGAAAGAAGGGCAGCCTCTTCACCTTAATAATACCGTAACACTCTTGGCGGACAACAGCTCCATATTCTTCAGTCCAGTGCAGAAATTTGATGATGGATCTTACCAGTGTGTTGCTACGAGCCTTCTCAACAACAAAACAAGCCCAGCTTACCATCTAGTCGTCAACTGTAAGTATGTTATGGGTCCTCTTTTGGAACCTACATACTATATTTGACAAACGTAACTTATTAGTAAGGACTACACTACCAAAATACTAGCATTATTTATCAATATACTTATGTATTCCTCCTATACGTTAGGACCAAGGTTACAAAATTATTTATTTTTCAAGTCTATGGTTTTCCACCTGTGTGTTGGGGCATTAAATTATGTATACATTATTATGTATTACATTAAATAGGAACACTTGGTGTGTTTTGTCCTTCCATTTGCAAATCACATTAATCAGTTTCTGTGGCATCTACACAGTTTTTGGTATTTTATTAAGGACAGTAGCCATAGTATTAGCCCAATAACTGCATAATAGTATTAGACCAAGAACTGCATAATAAGGTCACAGTAGCTAAAAGAAGGTGCCTGCATTAACTTATAGCTAGTTATGTCCACACATGGTTCACACACTCCAACCAAATCTGCTGATCTGGGATGGAGTCTCATACTGTTGTTTCCCAAGTTGAAATATCTCAGGTGGGTGTGGAGGAACTCTAAAGTCTCAGGCTGAGGGCTGGGAGGGTTTTTTCTGGTGGACAAGATGGGTGGAGATGCAACGAGGAAAATGTTTACCCAGCCTTCAGAGACAAAGTGGGTACGGTATATGTAAGGGTAATTCATTAATGCTAATTCAAGAATAAAACGCTGCAGGGTTCAGGACTACTCTCTTTCAGATCAAAGAACATGTCTTTAAATACAGATGGTGAGGTTTATGAAAGAGCATCCTGTAGTTATAGCACAGTTCTTTGGACTCATTTGGCCTTAAAAAAAACATTCAGATAAACAGCACGGGTTGACTGGCAGTTTCTCATTTATAATATTGTATATGTTAAAAACACGTAATTTTTTTCTCACGGGGTATGTAGATGACGAATAACACCCTGACAGTTACGGTGTTCCATAATTTTGAAAAGTTTTTACATTATTGTAATTGTTTGTTTCATAGATGGGCCAATGACCCCAGTGATTACAGGACCCACTGAAATAAAAGCTGGCGTCACGGTAAAACTCAGTTGCTTTGCCTACTCCCAGCCTCCCAGCCAATATTACTGGATCTTCAAGGGAGAAGGTGTCACTATTGCTGGTGCTAAGCTAACTATACACAATCCTTCAGTTCTGAATGAAGGCCAATATACTTGTGTGGCCAGGAACCCACTCCTCAACATTACTTCATCAACTACTGTCAGCCTGAAGTTCATCTGTGAGTGAAATAAACCACTTATTTGAGAGTTAAACATAATTAAGACTGACTGCTACATAATAAAGATTACATGAAGTATTTCCAAAGAAGAAGATTACACTTCATACAATGCTTTCTCAGGCATGCAGGTCTATAGTGGTGCGAAAGCATTTTTAATACCTAGTCAAAGACAAATGAGTAGGATCTATGGTATCTCTTAGTAAATGATCTTCCCCTCCCTGTCTGTCCCTGGCCATGTCAGATCCCTCTGCTGGGCCTCCTCAGATGTCTGAAGGAGGCCTGACTTTTCTGATACTCATTGGCTTCCCATTCCTCATCGGATGGACATCCCACTAAGGTGTTTATTGTATGAGCACACTGGTCTTTTATTACCACTTGTACATGATTTAGTCATGTCCCTCCAACATAATCTCACATAAATGACTAACAAGAATGACTTTATTCTCATAGCATGGCTAATAATATCTGAAATAGATGGTACAAGCATTTTTTAAGAATAAATTATATAAATAAATACAGCTTCCTTTAAAACAACTTGTGAGAGACTCTAATTTTTCTTTCTCTCTGCAGGGCACCAAGATGAGATGAGACGAGACAAACTTACCATTTCCAGCTGAATAACCCACAACATATATTTTGTGCTTTTGTTGGAATTTTTTGGTGTTTTTTGGATAATTGTAATTTATTTCAAATGTAAAAGCCCATCCCAAGTCTTTCCCTATCCTTTGTTATTTATTGGGTCTTGCTTCCGAGTCATTGTTAAATTAAGTAAAAATATTAGTAAATGGGAAAAAATATATTTATTTTTATATAATATTAGATGTGCATATTGGGTGTAGGCTATTTAAATATTGAACTTTATTAAACTAAAGCTAGTTTTCTAAAAATGAGAAATAATGTATCGTTATGATTTAGCAATATTGATCATTTCACAATAATATATCCAGCCTAGCTATAGGGCATTCAAAGGTTAACATAATTTTACAAAGCTTTCAAAAATTAAGAAAATGGATGCATGCCTACTTTGAGATATTATGATTCTGAATTTTATATCTTAAGAATACAATGGTTATCAACTATTCCTATTATCAATAAATAAATGTGTTACGTTTCTGTTTCATTTTTTCCATATTATTACTATTCTTTGTTTCATGGGACTTCAGTCCTGCTTCTAGGAGCCTGATACAACTGTCCTAGCAGTGCACTTCGCATCTGCACTTAATGTTTCCCATTCTTTTTGAAGGTCACTTGATATCATCCTCCAATTCCTGAGAAACTATCGGATAAGTTAACGGTAATCTCTGACATTAGAGGATCACTTCTACCCTTTACCTGGCTGGTTCCTGGTCGTTTTCAGGCTCCTGGTTCACCTTATTCTTGGGTGCTACTGTCTCAGATATTTTGAACCTGGAAGCATCCTGCTGGTCAGTATAACCTTCTGCCAACAGAACCACAATTAAACCAGGATTGCTGATTTTAAAAAATGCAGAGTGTACTCAAAATTTTTCCCAGAGCTGGATGTTAGAGTTACGAAACAAAACATTACCTGGAGCTGTGTGGCCTCACCATTGGGATTGCAGTGTTATGCCAAGTATAAGCAGCAGGTGGCAGCAATGAGACAGAAATCCTAAAGAATCCTTCTGGAATACATATGTAGTGTTGCATGTAGGAATTTTGGAATGAAGTAAACCACCTGTGCCTTCTGGAGACGGCCATTTAAGATAACTTGTACTTCCTGAGTCTTGGGGCTTCTGTTTGTGGGTATGTATGGGCTCCTGAATACTTCCTGTCTAGGATAGATTATTTGGAGAACATACTTTTGGGTTTCTCTTGGAGAATATTGCCATCTCTCAGTTTTGTAAGTGACACATATAGGGTATATGAAGGCAGTTCAATCCTTAAAGGAAGTAAAGAGGAGAAGGTGGCAGATTAATTGAAGGTTCTAATGGTAGCCTTACATTAGCCCTCCAGTATCGTACCTTCCCAGAAGCCTTTTTAACACTACGTCATTCGTAAATTCTACCTTAAGCTGTACCTTAACATTCTGAAGTGCTCTCTGAAACATCCTTAAATAAGTATACCTTCAACAGGAAGAGGGCCACCTGCATCATGAAGGACCCCACTCACCCAGCAGGAGGGCCACCTGCATCATGAAGGACCCCACTCACCCAGCAGGAAGAGGGCCACCTGCATCATGAAGGACCCCACTCACCCAGCACTTTTTGTCCCACTCCCCTCTGGCAGGAGGCTGAGGAGCATTAAGTGTAAAACCAACAGACTGGGAAACAGCTTTATTCCGGTAGCTGTAAGACTTCTGAACGGACAAGGGACAAGCACTACTGACACTTTACTGATATCATCACTTTTCAGTGCTAGCTATCTAGCCGTCATTTGCTGCTATAATTGTAATTGCTGCAATAATTATATCTCTGCTATGCTGATATTTAAATTGGTGCACTTTATTTTACTTCTTTTACTTTTTCTTAATCACTTATTATTTATAATTGTTTATTATGTTTCTTTGTTATTGAGATAACCGAGACCATGTGTACGCAATTTCTTTCAAACGTGGTGCGAATGACAATAAACCTTCCTAAACCTAAACCAAAAACCTAAAAATGGACAGTGTTGCTATTTTTTATAAGCTTAGATGAGTCTTTAGTTATCATTGAGTGAAAATGACTTTCTTTTTCCTGTCATGTTTTCTGTACAAGTAACCTTGGGTAGCTAGGCAGAAGCATATGGGTTACTTCAAGACAAAATAGGGCTATCAAAGTAAAGTTTAAAAAAAAGAACTGCAGTAGTTTTAGTTCCATATATTGTTATGATGATGGTTACTTGATCTTATCACAGCAACTGAACAATCTAAAGTTTGTACACTTTTCGGTTGATCGCTTTCCGGGAGTCTTTTAGCATAAGCTATAGCTAACGCCAGCCACAAAATTGAACAAATAAGACTCCCCTTCGTATCCGTGGATGTAAGACAAGGCAAACATCTTAAAGCCCTTCTCTAATTTACTCGTTGGTACTTTGGAGAAGGATTTACAAAAGTGATGTATGTCGTTGATCATAAGTTTGGGCAAGTCCTGTAAATGGCATGTATAAACCAATGCCATTTTTCACAGACCGGAAATGAGCGAGCCGCCTTTCCATGGACGCGGAAGCTGAAGTGCAAAGAGCCCACTGACACAAGAGTTCACTCATTTTATTAACACGCCATTTTATTAACACGCCATTTTATTAACGTTTATAGAATTGTCCAGGTTTTTGAGCTACCTAAACATTAAGGACAACAGTGGCAGGAATACGTTGTCCTCCATAAAAGCCCGCCCACGAGACAGCATCTTATTTTTGACATGCTCAAATCAGGTAACGCTAATCAGCATCAGGTTAAACACGGAGAGGGGTGGGTTTTTTTAAAAGAGCCATTTAGGAGTCGAAAGAGCCAGCTCTTCTGGGTGAGCTGAGCCAAATGAGCTGGTTTGCTAAAAAGAGTCGATATTCCCATTTGGTAGATAAAGACACGAGGAAAACAAACAAGCATGCAAATGAAAATTATCGCAGCCGGAAAAATTATCGACCCCATTTTAATTATCGTGCAATTAATTGATTTATTGTTTATCGTGACAGGCCTAACCACCATTCCTTGACATGTCGCATCTTTGAACCCGTAACATCTCCTAGTGGCGAGTCAGCAACAGGGCATCTCCCAGTCACCCCCTGCAGCCTGCCTTGAGTTAGGTGGTGCTCCAGTGTGTATCCCTCATCTTCAGCCACAGTGAAAAGCTACTCTTCTTAGAGTTTTCCCATATGGAGAACAGGAAAGGTCCACATAAGGTAAAAAAATGGGTATTCATCAAGTTGTGGGGACATTTTGTGTGTGTGTGTGTGTGTGTGTGTGTGTGTGTGTGTGTGTGTGTTTAAGTGTGTTTATGCGTGTGGGGTCACTAACCCCCCTTTGGTGTCTAGGCCAATGTGTACCTCTCGTACCAGGCTAGGCCCTGTAATATCTGTATGTGTGGATCCTACACTTCAATAAAGTATTAATTTAAAAGTATACATTAATTTGAGGGGTTGTCCTGTTCAAGGTGTCCCCCAGCTTTTTTGCAGCCTAGGATAGGCTCCAATTGTGAGATAGATGGATAAAATCTAACCAATAAAATAGGCTTGACCAAAGAACTGACAATTAGTTATGCATTTTTTTTTATCTTTTCATAAGTAATACAAATCACCAGCAGCACTACATTAGAAAGATCTACAGCTGTGTTGCTCAACTTGGTCCTTGGGCCTGATATTCTGTCTTGGACTGTCTGGAGGACCCCAAGGACCGGATTAAGAAACACTGATTTACAGTATATGTCTGAAGTTTGTCTCAGCGCTGAAGCATAAAAACATACATATGATTAACTTGTGTCTGCTGTTTCAGAAATTAAACTGCATGGAATGTGAAAGCACATGTTATGGATAAAAGTGTGTTTAACTGGGTTTAAATGGGTACACTGATGGAATTATGATTGCCTGGAATTTTCTTTGCCCGCATCCTCAGCTTGGAATCAGCGTATTTCATTTTGGCTGTGTGATGGAAAATAGACACACAAACAAAAACATATATAAGCCTTACTTATAACCACAGGATATCCAGGATAGAGGAACATGTGAGAATGACCTCACGTTTCCCATTTGCCATAACTTAATTTTATTATAATATTACAATAATATATTATCCTTTGAGAATGTCCCTTTTAGCATTAGGTGCCTGTCCCTCTTAATTCAAATAAGAATTAAATAATAAACCAATCATTACATTGCAATGAAAAGTCATAAGCTACAAAAGATTCATGCAAGCAGACTTACTCTTTTTGGAAATTCTTTTGCATGCACAGCCTGAAACTGACTTCATGGTCTTCTTCCCTGCCGCCAGAACAGAAGACTATTCAAGAAGCATCAGGTGTTCACACGTTCTCCACGTCACACAAGTTTGTCCTTCAGAAACTGTGCAGTCAGGCTAAACAGCAACACAGACTGCAGCATATATACACTGTATATGTGGTATACCTCCCTCTTTATGCCCTGTGCTACCTGGGACAGACTCCTACGATGGATAGAATAGGGAAGGCGGCAAAAACAAGAGCTTCTTGGGTCTGTTTCAGCTGGAAGACCTATCTAAGCCCCTTCACAACAAACTTCTTTGACAGGCATAAAAAACAAGCACAAAAAGCTAAACACAGAAGACTTACCATAACAAGAACAAGGCTGAATGTGAATCTTCTTTGCTTGAGTCAAAGTCGGTGGCTCATTTTCAGAAAGCCTTGGCACATCTCCTTTTACAGGCACTGTAATGTGGATGCAGGCTTCATAATGGCCAATGAGACTTACAGGAACAACCGATCATGATTCAAATTTGTTTTTTTTTATTAATTTATTGTTTTTAAGGTAATTGTAATAACTGAAGTGATGGTGTATTTAATGTTTAAATCAATTTGTAATAATTGAAGCATTCTGAAATTACTATATAAAATTATTGGAACAAAAGTAGCACAGTGAAAGACTGATCTAAGTATCTTCCTTCTTATCAAAGACAGTTTAAGTCAGAAGAAAGAGCTCAGTGTGAATTTAAATTCACCAAAGCTTAGCCTGCTGTTGGGAAAAAATGTGACCTATAAGGGTCACAGGGCCAGGACCCAGGATACACAATTGTGACATCATGGCGTTTTACTCACAGTTCTGCACAGAAGAAGGTGCCACAGAGACATCACAAGGTTGATTGACCTCTGCAAAGACAGAGTGCAGCTTGGGTACTCTCCCTTCATGTTATTTAACTACATTTAATGTTCATGTAACTTGGACTGGATTAAGTTTTGGCATACAGGAGTAATTTTAAGTATTTGTTTAGTAGTATGGCATGCTGCAAGACAAAAAATCCATTTTACAGTAAATTGCTATTTAGTTCCAACTATCTATTGGAATCAAGCACTGTAAACTGAGTATGAAATTCAATGGTTTGCAATATGATACTTTACCTTGATTCTGTATGGTATAGTTCAGAATCCCGCAAATAACAAAAAAAATCTTGAATGTCTTTGAAATCATCTTGCCTCTCTCAAATGTGCAGCTGATCAGCAGTGATTAGGTTTTCCTTTTTTTGTGAAAGAAGTTTTTTTCCTGTCGGAGGATATTTTCAGTTCATTTTCCCTTGGTGAGAGCAAATTATCAGCACCGTTCAGACGTCTCACCTTTTATACCTCCTGGTTATGCAACATACCACACATGCGTCCAACATACCACACATGCAAGGTGTTTACTAGCATGAAACTGCTGCTATTACAAGTCAAGTTAAACTTCTCGGGCACATGTGAACTCAGAATTTCATGCCAGTGTTGTTGATCCATCAATAACTTCCAGAAAAAACAGTATAATTTAACGCAGTATGAAAAAAAAATATTTACATTTCACCAATTCTTACATGCATAAATGTCTTTGTAAAGAACTTCATAGCCATGACATTCAAAACAATACCCTCCTTTGTTGATGATGGTATAATTAATAAGTAATAGGAGCTTCATTCATTGGTAAATGTCTTACCCGAATGAAAAATGAATGTCACTGCATTACAAGCTCTGCAGTTTCATTGTACAGCTCCATTTACATTTATATTCATAGAGTAGGTGTGCATGTTTCCAGTACAGCTTTACTATTTGTATTCATCAGATTTCATTGCTATATATGTTGCTTTACTTCATCTGTGGAAACAGATGAAATAACTTTCTTTAAATTTCTGACATTTCAGCCATTACCTTCTGCTTTGTGGGCAACCATTTACATTTCATCTCTTCTAAAATAAAATGTACAAAAATTCTGCCACATTAAACAGTAAAATAAATCTGATTTGTCTGTGTGTGCATGTGATCGGGTATGCCTTACCATATGGGGACACAATGGTCCCCATAAGGGAAAACTCTATTCAATAAACATGTGACTGCAATGAAAAAACTGAAAATGCAAAAACTCCTGTATTTTGATATGTTCCTTATGGTTTTGGTTATGGTTACGGCTAGGTAAGGGTCAAGGTTGTTAAAGTTTAGCATTCCTCCCATAGAACTCCGTCCCCATAAAGCTAAGTTTACACGACACGTGTGGGTGTGTGTGCGTGTGTGTGTTTATATATATATATATAAGCAGGTGAACTGACATCCCTATATTGCCAATAATGAGTGTCAGCATTGTATGGTTTATGATACTCCTCAGATCATTCCTCAGATGCATTGCTTTCCCCATCTCTATATTAGTCAGCTAAATACAATTACATTGATTAAATTATGCACTATTTTACAGTCAAATTGTAAATGGAAGATACTTACATGGAGGCATAGACAACCTCCCTAAGTGGGAGAATCAGCTTGATTGTCTCCCACTACTGTTGTCCTAATGTTAGGCAAAATGATACCTTCACAATTCATTTGATAATATTTCAGTGAAAATTGCAATATTCCACCTGGACATTCCTGAACTACCTGAACTACTTTAACCCACAGTTTTTGGTATTTTACAGCAGTCACAAAGACCCATTGTTGAAGACACACTAGCAATAGGGGTGGTTCATTCTCCTTTTAATGTGCCTATCGAATGATTGTATTTTGCTGGATATGTGTATGTGTGTAGGGGGGAGGGTGCTCACCAGCTCTCAGGGACAAGTGCCTGATGATCATATACAGTATTTTTTCTGTGTGAACACAGAGAACAATTTTAACATAAAGAGGCACTCATCACTTCAATCATTCATTGATTTCAATTATTACTGGTAACCCAGGCAGCTCTGCATTTCACTGTAGTATTTAAAATGTGAGAATATTACAGTTCCTACAGTAAGGTGCTATAGAACTAACCCCTGGGCCTCCAGCAGGCCTTGTTGCAGCCAAGGATGGAGCTAGATCCACTCGACAGCGGCCTCCACCATGTATTTCAGGCACCATTGAAACAGAAGGCAGCAGTCTATTGTGGAACTTTCCTTGCAGTCTTAGAGCAGTTTCCAATAACTACATTGACAAAAGCATTGGGACACCTGGCCATGACATCAGCAAAACTTGTATGATATCCCATTATAAATTCATAGACATCAAAATGGTGTTGGTCTCTCCTTCTTAGCTGTAACAGCTGTCACTCCTGTGGGAAGGCCTTCCACAACATTTTGGAGTGTTTCTGTTTTTTGATTATTCATCCAGAAGAGCATTTGTGAAGTCAGACACCGATGTTGGACGTGAAGGCTTTGCTTGAGATCCCTGTTCTAGTTCATCCTAAAAGGGGTTCTGGTCAGAGTCTGTACAGGCCAGTCAAGCTGTTCCACAGCAAACTCACCCAACCATGTCTTTATGAATCTTGCTTTGTGCACCGGGGTATAGTCATGCTGGAACAG
Organism: Cyphomyrus plagiostoma; assembly: GCA_019775915.2. Classification (NCBI taxonomy): domain Eukaryota; kingdom Metazoa; phylum Chordata; class Actinopteri; order Osteoglossiformes; family Mormyridae; genus Cyphomyrus; species Cyphomyrus plagiostoma. Next base: position 5,105 of record JABFEA020003785.1, on the reverse strand, counting down.
AAAAGGGTTTTTCCAAAACTGTTGCCACAAAGTGGGAAGCATAGATTTGTATAAAATGTCTTGGCATGCTGGACCATTAACCTTTGCCTTCACTGGAACTAAAAGGCCTAGTCCAAGCCTTGAAAAACAATCCTATATCATATCCCTCCTCCACCAAACTTTACAGTTGACACAATGCAGTCAGGCAAGTAATGTTCTGCTGGCATCCACAAAATTTGGAATCGTCCATCTGACTATCACAGTTAGTGACAGTAGCGACATGCTTTACACCACTCCATCTGACCCTTGGCATTGTGCTTGGTGATGTGAGGCTTGCATGTACTTGCTCATCCATAGAAGCCCAAAGGTGGCATCCTATGACAGTACCATGCATAAATTAACTGAGCCCTTCTGAAAAACCCATTCTCTCACAAATGTTTGTAAACTTGACTGCATGGCTGGGTGCTTGATTTTACACACCTGTGACAATTGGTCTAAATGATACACCTGAATTCAGTCATTAAAAGGTGTGTCCCGATACTTTTGTCCATATAGTGCATGTTGTTAGAAAATGTGATATTCTTCACCAGCATGGACTTGGTCTAGTGCATGTTAATGTTAAAATGGCCCATTGACAGAAATGAAGATTACACAGCGAGATACACTGATGACCCGTGATGCTAATCCACACAACAAGACTTGACATGAACGACACACTACCTTCTGAGTTATCTTCACCTGTCTTCTCACTTGGCACAAACAGTACTTATATGGGTCAAAAGCTCCTGGAAGCTTACACAATCCAGAATAACACAATGGGGAGGTGACTGTGGGAGTGCCTTCTGGAAATAAATGGTATTGAAAGTGGGTGTATAAACCTCTCAGATGTACAATCACCTACAACATATTATTTTGTGAACGTATGTTATTGTTATAAATTGCTTAGCATTCTACTAAGAAGTTTGATGCTGTTGTTGAAGTAACTGAACCTTCAAAGAACCTTTTTCTAAGATTTTCCAGCAGGCTAATGGAAATTAAATGTGGATGCCATTCTGTAATGTATGGTTGTTATAGTCCATTGAGAAAAAAAAATGCTGTGATTTAGGTTTGAAAAAATAGGTCCCAGTAACCAAACACCATCCATCATTCATAACTGCTTATTCAATGTAGACTCACAATGAGCCTAGAGCCCATGCCAGGAAATATGAGGGTAAAAGGCAGGGGGCATGCTGGATGGGATAACTGGCACTTGCACGCAACTGACTTACAAAAATTTGCTTAACCATTTGTCTTGAGGCTGTATGAGGAAATGCGGGTACCTGGAGAAAGAACCCACTGAAAACACAGGGGTGAAGATAGAGGTAGCATTCCAGGCCCACCACCCAGCTGTGAAAAAGTAAGTATGGTCCTGGAAAAGGTTTCTCTTTATCCACAGATTTTGACAGACAAATATCCCAATCATTTCTACAACACTGTCAGAGAAATACAATAAAACTGAAAAGGCTACACATAAAATTTATATTTAGTAACCATTTATACAATTAAAATGAACAAAAATTTGAATTTCTTGTGAGGAAAAAGTTAGTACAACTCTACGTCTATCATTATATTAAACATAGAATTAAAGTTAGCTGCACCAAATCAGGCACACATGATTAGGTCATTATTGGACATCTTTGAGAGTTACACCTTATATAAAAAATATTCTTGTTTGGTCATTGCAATTGAGGCACATAGAATCATCGTGCCGAAGGAACGTTAATGACGCTTAAGTGTCTGAGACTTAAAATCATTTCTAAGCTATTTGAGATCATCCACTACACTTTTCATAAGTGATTTACAAATGGGGAAGGTTGAGATCACTAGCAATCTGCAATCAGGAAGTCTCACAGAACTCCAGGGTGCCATCAAGGATAACTACAGGCAGCTCTTACCAGAGTTCATCCAAAAGTGCATAAGTTAACTATGAGAAAGTGACTATACCGATTTGGCCTACACGGTAAGTCAGCAAGGAAGAAACATCTGCTCGCAAAAAGAACATTGATGTAAGATTACACTAGCATGAGGGACAACACTTAGGGAAAAATGTGCTCTGGACAAAGACAGGTGATAAAGGTGGAGTTGTTTGGGCACAAACACAAATGTCATGACTGGTGGAAAAAACAGCATTTCAGAAAAAGAACATCATAGCAACTATAATTTATGTGTGTTGGTTTTCAGCTGCTTTACTGCCTCGGAGTCTTCAACCATACCAGAGAATGCTTCAGGGCATCAGTCAAAAAATAAGTATTTTAACCCTCTGGGGACTAGGGTAGGAAACACATTTTCATGATCACACATTTCTTCAAATATCATAAACTAAATTCATGGCAAATAAATTATTTTTTATATATTAGTTTTGCCATTACACTCATCTTTATTTTAATGTATATTATAAATATATAATATATGTATGGATGGATGAGCAGGTGACGACAGGAAAATGTAAGCATGCGGTGGCTCGCAGGTTCTCATTAAAGGGTAAACAGTCTCATTCCTCTTTGCTTCCTCTTTGCTGTATTCAGAGCAGCCTGCTCGTAGGACAAGGCTGAGCTGTGAGAGCAGTCTTACCTGAGCCAGAGCCATATTTGGGGACAGTGTGTGGCTCAGTGGGCTAAGCCTGTGGGCCTGCAATCGGAAGGTCACCACTTCAAACCCAGCCTCAGCACATCCTTGAGCAAGGCTCTTAACCCCCATCTCTCTGGGTATTGCTACAGGTGGATGCCCTTTGTGGACAACTTACTCTGCAAAGAGCAAGTTGAGGGAGGCATGAGGACAATTTTCCCACAGGGATCAATAAAGTATCAATTATAAATATGTCAGATTTTTGTTAAGCTTGACATCAAAGTATAGACATTGCAAAATGCAGTTCAGAACACTTGCAGAAACATTATAAAAGTATATAGTAAGCAATGCTGGCAGTTTGTTTTGATCCCAGATATCTGATCACCAAACTTCTGTTTGTGTCTGGATGTGTTTGGTGTTGTTTTTTTATTAGGTAGGGAGCTAGTGAAGAGGCCCAAGAATTGACCCTTGAGGTACCATGTGATTTTTTGCTCACACACATTCATAATTACCTATTGACCTAAAGTATTCCCTATTTTGTAAATGTGGTTCGAACCAATTTAACACTGTACAAAAAAATTCCATTATTTTTTCCAGTCTGTCTAGCAGCATCTTATGGTCAACTGTGTTGAACGCAGTACTGATATCCAATAATACAAATTGAGATACTTAATTCATCACTGCTCAGATGAATGCCATTTAAAATCTTACCCAGCGCAGTCTCAATGGTGGTGTACTCCAGCCTTGTGCCCTGTGATGGACTGACATTCCATGCAGGGTGGGTCCAAAGGGACAGTCTTTGTCTATCCACAGTGCCATAATTTTAGATTTTCTTAATGCCCTCATGGCAGCTGTGCCAGAGATCAAAACTCTTGGTGGTTGCAGCGGAAATTCTCATCAATCTGCATGAGGATTGTGAGCAGCAATCAAGCATGTAACTGTATCCATGTTTGAAGTCAAATACAATGAATAGATGCAGGTACCAGGAATGGTGGCTTCTCTATTACTGCTTGTTGTTACTTGCATACAACGGAGCATTCAGAATGGAAAGCATAACAGAGCAAGCAGGAAAAGAGCGAGCAAGGTTTGAGAAAAGCAGGAAATAAGATACTTTAATGCAATGGTTTTAGGAAAAACACGTTCATCAATTTAGTGTTTAGTAATGGGCTGCTTTCTACATGTTTTCAAGATGAATACTCAAGACTCATTCACCCACGCAATGTTATAAAGGCCAAAAGTTTAAATTAATTAAATGTGATTTATAAAAATGTGATGGACTGGTATCCCATGCAGATATCTAACCAGGACATGTACAAATATCAGCACCAGACCCCTCACGGCCATCATACCATGTGCATGTCAACACTGATCTCCTGGAGATGCAGGGAGAGAACCTGGGTACACCCAGCATGGAATGTCAGTCCATCACAGGGCACAGGGCCTACTCATCATGGTTCAGGAATTGCTGTGTCCAAGACCTGCCTGCGCCTCTGTTACCTGTCCTGACGACGCTGCCTGTGGGTCAGGAAGTGGCGGCGCCTACGGCAGCCTCGCCCGAGGCACCAGCTCCGGATCCATCTCCGCACGCTGCTGCTGCCACTCCCATAGCTGTCTCTGCTGAAGCCACAATGCCCACGGCTCCAGCCTCCGCCGTCCCTGCGACAGCCGCACCCGAGGTGCCTGCTCCGGACCCGCCTCCGCCCGCAGCTGCTCTGCCTGAGGCCGCCGCGCCCGCGCCTCCGCCCGCAGCTGCTCTGCCTGAGGCCGCCGCGCCCGCGCCTCCGCCCGCAGCTGCTCTGCCTTAAGGCCGCCGCGCCCGCGCTTCCGCCCGCAGCTGCTCCGCCTGAGGCCGCCGCGCCTCTCCTGGGGCGCCTTTCAGGGGGGGTTAGGGCCCGCTCCTGGTGAACCCCCTGCGAGCGAGCGAGCCTGTTCCTGCTCATCCCGCCGACGGCCCCGCCTGTTCCTGCTCGTCCCGCAGCTTCACCCACGGCCCCGCCTGCTCTTCCTCGTTCCGCAGCTTCGCCTGCGGCCCTGCCTGTTCCTGCTCGTCCCGCGGCCCCGCCAGTTCTTGATCCACCCGCACCGGACCCAGGTGGACACCCTGTTCGAGTGCCAGTGCCCCAGAGAGGTGGAGTCAAACGGGATCCCCGCCTCTCTGTGTCCCGGAAGGGAAGGGGGCACAAACGGAGGGTCAGGGTCCCTCCCCGCCCCCTGGCGCACCCGTGCGGCCCTTGGCTGTCGTCCGGTGGCTGCCTGAGGGTCCTGGTCGCCGGTCACCGCCGGGTTCCCCTCTTTTCCTGTCTCCGGGTCCGCGTCGGCTGCCTCCAGGCCCCCCTGCTTCATCTGGGCGTCAGACGGCACCTTCGGGGGCTCCGGTGTCACCATCGGGGGCTTCCCCCTTTGGCCTACCTGCGCCGGTGGTCCCTCCGGCTGTCCCTCGACGGTGGCGGGGCCCCCTCCAGCTCCGGCTGTCCCCCTTGCCTGCGACCCCTCCGGCTGCTGCCTGTTCTGTGCCTGGGTGC
>JABFEA020003783.1:0-15440 GCA_019775915.2 Cyphomyrus plagiostoma | reverse complement strand
GTGTGTGTGTGTGTGTGTGTGTGTGTGTGTGTGTGTGTGTGTGTGTGTGTGTGAGAGAGAGAGAGAGAGAGAGTGAGAGAGAGTGGGTATACCTTACCTTATGGGGACATAATGTCCCCACAACGTGATGAATACCGTTTTTTTCTCTTATGGCAAAGGGCCGGTGTGGATAAGCTTGGCCATCCCTGCTATATGGGGACCAATTTCCTGGTCCCCATAAGGGAAAACGCAATTTAATAAAAAATCTGTGACTGCAACGAAAAAACAAAAAATACAAAAACTCTTGTATTTTGCTTGGTTACTTATGGTTATGGTTAGGGATGTGTAGGGGTAAAAGTTAGCGTTCACCTTTTTCCCATAGAAATGAATGCGTGGTCCCCATAAAGATATGTTTACCCGACGTGTGTGTGTGTGTGTGTGTGTATTTTTAAATCTCCTGAAAAAAACTGTTCAGTTCAAAACTAAAGAGGAAATTTGAGACTGACATGAGGTGCATTTGAATGCTGTGAGGAAGACTTTTCATTGGCTGAGCTCTGCATTCCTCTAGGTCATCCAGCATCCTCTCCTGCACTCCGCCTCCAGGCTGCTCCATAACGGGCCCTGGTTCATGTCGAGTGCCCTCGCCGCTCACACTCAGCACACGGAGCTGCGCTCTCCTCTGGGCCCTTCCTCCACCTTCTCTTGCCCTTTGTCACCCGGCGGCCCTGGACAATGGCCAGTAATTAGTAACAGTTGTCTGTTTTTCATTCCTGTACGGTGATATCCTGTGGTCCTCTCACGGTCTGACCCTTTGCCATGCAAATGCATGGTTACTTTCACATAAAAATAATGCAGACAGTACCAGATGACAGGCATGCTGGGATATGTAGCATACACTATTGTGCTGAACATATGTCCATGAATTGCTTCATGTCACACTTTTTTTTTTCTCTCAAAAAGTCCTATAGGGCTTGATAAATCATAACGCTACAGTCATAATTGTTTAATGTGTTTCTTTTCTTCTTATATACTTCTACATATTCATTTATATTGAAATCTTTTAAGACAGGGACTTCAGGCTTTGAGAGAAAATGAAAAGCAGAGCTATTAATATTACTTTCCTGCCTACCTCCAGACAGCTGTAGGAGCATAATAGTAATTAATAAATAAGTACAGAAAACCTGAACAAATGATATTTCAGTTACTACAGGTAAATGTATGGTGGCAGGGAACCCCAGGTGTTCCCAGGGTATATGAAAGGTGGATCTGTGCGTTACAGACAGGTTTTCTGTACATTATAAATTTCCAGCATACAATTTAGTCACACAGCTGACCTGCCCATCACACAGCTCTGTAGCTAAGCATTCTGTGACATGATAAAGTTACTTCTTGGTCTTCCGGCCTGTCACCCTGTGTAGATACACAGTTAATCATCATTACTGGCTGTGTCTAATTTTTGCTTTATATAGCAAAATATAAAACAAATATTTGAGCAATATCTAACCATTGAATTGGCTTGTATTGATTTAGCTGTGCTATATATACAAGCATAAATATAAGCTTGACTGGTGTGACATCAATTACTGTTTGTTAAGTGAACCAATGTAGTATTCTCATAAAGGTTCTACATTTATATGCTACTTGGTATAAATTTAGCACACTGGCTACAACCTTGTTCTTTAACAGTTATTTCAGTTTCTTCTGAAAGCCTGGTTGTACGGTTAGGTTTTTAAGTGATATTTTGTGGCTTTTGCTCCACACTGTCCTCTACAGTATTTTAGCTAGATAGCATTTTTGTAGAAAAACAAAGAACATCACAATGCTTATCCTGCACACCACAAACCATGTTTTTATTCACACATCAAATCAATCTCACAATTAATCATACATTTTAAAATAACCTGCACCTCCCGAAAATAACTCTGCGAAACAATGCAACATAATATGACGCTTAAAAAGCAGCTTCTTCAGGCCTTTGTCAGGCAGGAGAGCTTCCTCCTGGCAGTGTGTCTGTCCAAGGCCAGGCCCGGTTTGCAGCCCTTGATGTGACAGACCCTCCCCTAAACCGTCCATGTGAATCCAGCTGATAATGAGGTGGCAAATTGCTGTCTTCAATGTCCCCGAAGGAAGTCCCAGTCGGGCTCCCCGTCAATGGAAGTGTCAAAGGTCTGTCCTTAGGGGCAACAAGGAGGTGTCCACCACCATCACCCCCTCCCTCTGACTGTAAAACAACAATGGGAAACACTTTATTGATCAGCTAAGGAAGTTTTCACTAATTTGCCATTTCCCTACAGTGTTTGAATGGCTGCTATTTATAGAGTTTGTCTAGAGAACGTCCAGGTGGTTATGGCTGAAATTTCACACATTTCTTCAACAAGATGGATGGGAGGGGGCAGAGGGTGGTGTGCTTTTAGGGAAGGTAGTAACTAGTAAACATGTATGAATGCATTTCTGACTGGACAAAAACTACTCTTGCAAATGACAAAGGAGAGAGGTAAGGAGCACGTGCTGATACAGCATTTTGCCACACTCACCACACAATGAACCACCTCTGGGATGCTGAAAACGTAATGAAGTAGTTTAAAATACTGGACATAAGTTAGAGTGATGCGCACAATACAGGACCTTCATGGAAACGGTGCCATCGTATTTTCAGCCTAAACCAAACCTGAAATAAAAAATGTCTACTAGACAGAATTCCTCAGGAAATTAAATAAACAAAAAATAAGTTGCATCTAAATAGATACACGCAGAATAAACGGAATGATAGAGAATATTTTCGATGCTTTAACTGTGCACTATGATACATATGTGTGCATACATGTGTGCAAAGCTTATTTCTTACAGTTCTGATCAATAATACCCTTGCCTCATACCTTAGATACCATAGTATGGTCGAATTCAGCAAACCTTAGCTGCTCATGCATAAATTAATAATGTTCGAAATACAGCATGAGGTAACCTCCATATAAAGTGAACCGGTGAAAATGTGTGCTGGATTGAATAACCTGTGGTTCATGGAAAAATAACTGCTCCAGACCTACTGCCATGATTGTGGTAGGCCAGAGTGTTGTAAAAGGAGAGGAAACAATCACCTAAAATGGAAAAACAAAGCCATCTCGTCATTTTCAGTGTTTTGTGGTGGGATGTGGAATTTTAGCAGTTGAGCTCGGTCTTCTAGACAGAAAAGCATGACTGGCTGCCTGCTTTTCTTTTAGAACGTTGTCAGCTGGTACTAAAAGACAGAATCAGCTAGAATGAATTAGAAAGTTATCTGATGCTCAGGGTAACCAACTGAAAATCAGTGATAGGAGTCTAACTCAATATCTGAACTGCAATTGTTTTTATGTAGAATTTTTTTATGTATTATGTAGAAAATTACAGTGCTGAATAGATCGAATAAATTCTGAATTAGCTATTTCCATTTTCCTATTATAAAATTATGAATAGTTCTATGTAATGGAGCAAAACGAAAAAAAATATATAATAGATCATCCATCCATCCACCCATTTTCTAAACCCTTATCTTGCTCAGGGTCACAGGGAGGCTTAGATTCTGCCCCTGGCAGCAGGGGGCACAAGGCGGGGTTCATACTGAATGAGATGCCAGTCTATTGCAGGGCAGATAAACATACACACTCATACACCTGTCATACACACTGGGGCGTTCTGAGACATTCATTGGCTCTAGCTTTGGATCGCATGTCTTTGTCCTGTGAGAGGAATCTGGAGAACCCAGATGGTGCCCGTGTGACCTGAGGAATACATGTAACCTCCACACACACAGAGTAGGGGCTGCAAATTTCTTTTCTTTTCTGGTAAGTTCTAATCTAACATTTTCAAAATATATAATTCATTTAGGAAAAGTGGGAGGATGAGACTACGGAAGATGAGGGAAAGCCCTTGGTGAGCAATACACTGTCACTGCACCACATCGTCTGAGTACATTTACCTTTAATGTGCTGCTGTCTGGCACCAAAGATGGCCGAAAACACCCCAGAGAGGAGCATGCAGCCACCAGAAACAGATCATTTGTGAAGCGTCTCTGGGCACTAATCAGATTACTTATGCAAACCTCTAAATGAAAGCAAGAAACATGAGGGGAGACAGCCCACATAATTATGACAATGTTTTTATAGACAAACTGGCCATATTATTTTCAGTTTGTGTCAACAGTTGTAGTCTCTTAATCACCAGCAATTGCATCGTACACACACAATAAACAAGGCAGCCATGCAATTAGCACAACACACAGCGGTTAGGGGCTGCACACTTCAGAATACAACCATGTGCGGTGAATATGGCAGACTCTGATAGCCCCAGAGGCTTTCCATTATGTGATAGGTGGGCTATCCCTTGATCCTTTTCCAAATCAGTGGTTTTTTTCTTACGCACAAACATTTGTGCCGCGGTCCTATCTCCCAGTATTGCAATTCTTTCTTGGGGAATTGAGGTGTAATTCTGAGGGGTTCATGTGGAGAGCTAGGCTATAGCGTAGTTGGATGAATTTAAGAAAAACTTAAAACTGACATATTACTTACAGAACCGTTATTCATTTTTAACACCCGGTGAAAACAATACATTTCAGACAAGTGTGACACCAGCATATATTACTGCCGTTCAAAAGCAGGTGATCTTCTTCAAATGTATGTAGCGTAACCTTTAACACCATCTAGTTTAAGTGCAGATGCAAGTAATCTCTTAAATGAAACATTGTCCGGTGTTACAATATTTTATTAGTGGCACAATAAGTTGTTGTGTGATGGGAGGGACAGTTACATAAATGGCTGAAAGGAAACTCTTTCATCTTGTAGCTCATGTTATTAGGAGTTGGGTTTTCTAGAACAAACACACCATACGGGACAGATGGACACCAGTGCTCATTTAAAAGAATCCTAATTGCTATTATTGCTCAATGAGACCTTCAAAGAAATCAAAGCGGCGTACCATGGCGGACTTAGGTACCCACATAAATAGACAGTCTGATGTGTGGAGGTGGGCGCTGGGCGCCCTATGATGTCACTTGGCCCTTGCAAGTTTCTCATGGGAAAAGTAACACTTCGTTCGCATAAAAGACCAGGGAGCTGTCGAAGTTACAAGCGCAACCAGCACAGCGTTTGATGTAGCCATGTTATCCGTCCTTTCGGCTTTTTGTTTCCATTCAGAGCATAAATGTGATTATCGAAGTGGGCCGTTTCGTCTTCAGAGAGCACAAAAGTCCCTCACTAATTGCTGCCACATCAAATAAGTAGCAATGGCCCAAGCGGAGACCTTCAAACTAATGTGGAAAAAAAACGAAGCGTCACTTAAAGCTGGTTGCTTTTTGTTATTCCCAATCAAACATGAGTTTTTTCTTGGGTTGGGGAGGCAGCGAGAGGGTTGGGGGGGGGGTGCTTGTCATGCAGGAAGACCTCTTCACAGATTAGTTCTGCACCAGCGACTGTTTGCCATTGGATTTGGGTACAGCCAATCCGACGACGGCACCTTCATTGTTCCCCTGCACAGAGCAAGAACAGTGGACCGCAGGGAGAACAAAGGCATCAGGCGTGGGCCCTGTGTGTTTTCAAAGTGTAACTCTTCTCCCCGCCGTCATGGCCCAGTGAAATGAGTGCCTCAAACCCGGCCCGTGCCACACAGAGCGAGAAAAAGCTGTCAGCTCAGGGTCTTTTCAAGGGCGCATCCCTTTTGTGCAAACAGGACCTAGAAGTCACAGTCCATATACTCCTCAAAGCATGCCAGGAGTCAAAAAGCCATTGACTACTTTGCATTCACTGTTATTTGTTTCTTCTGTTTTTTTGTCCCTTCTACTTTGGTCTTGGCTTTCTTGTTCCCTTACTTTGTCACCCTTGTCGTGGGTAGACTTGTGGGGGGATGAGAAGCTGGTGGGGGTGGCCAGTGATTGTGATCCATACCCAGAGTCTCTCCTTGAATCTCGTCAAGGTCATGACCTATTGGTATTTGGATATGGTCAGCAGTAGCAACAACCATGTTATCAAAGCCATCGGGTCAGGCTAACACTTAGAGGGCTGCAAGATAAACACATGCGGTTTGAACAATTCAGTCCGTCACCAACAGCTTACATTATTTCACTGAACCAGGCAGTGTTGTCACTCACAGATAAGTAAGTTGTTGGGGATGGGGGGTCGAAGATTGTAAATGATCCTGCAAGAACTTCACCAATGCTTTCCAAATACCTGTGTCTGCAGGCATCTCCGCAGCTCCGAGAAGCCGGCCTCATCTCACAGGCCCAATCTTATAGAGCTGTCCTGAGTTAATCGGGCTAGAAGATGTTTGTCACTATGATATAGTAACTTCTGTAGACAGCAAATTGTTTTGTGCTGTTCTGTAAACAGTTGATTGTTCTGTAAACACTAAATTGATGTTTTATTGTCCATCTGAGTAGGATGGCCACAGGCTATTTTCTCCAATGCTCCTTATATACAAACATGCACATAAGGTATATTGACAATGTCTTCTTCAATGTGTCACCATTTGCCATTTCGTCATACAGGTTAATAAATGACATACTGCTAAACAATGCATATCAGTAATTAGTTTGTCCCTTTATAAGCATGACAGTGACCTGGGCCTGTATAAATCTGGGATTACAGGGTAAACTGAGCTACTTCAGTTGAGAAAATAACAGTGTCACCTTAAATTTCCCCGTAAACCTGAAAGTGGTCTTGTGTGCAGGCTGGACTGTGACTGTGAGGCTGGACTGTGACTGTGAGGCTGGACTGTGACTGTGAGGCTGGACTGTGACTGTGAGGCTGGAGGCTGGACTATGACTGTGAGGCTGGACTATGACTGTGAGGCTGGACTGTGACTGTGAGGCTGGAGGCTGGACTGTGACTGTGAGGCTGGACTGTGGCCTAAAAATACTGAAGGAGATGCCAGTGGGGCATCACAGGCCACAGTATGTCAGCTTTTCAGGGTTGCAGCTCTATAAATACAAACTTTGCCAGTGGGGAAGTTAAGGTTAATTCTGTACTGCAGAGAGCGTCCAGTGCAGAAAGGAGAGACGCTATATATGACATCCACAATTCACACTCAGTCAGCTTCTGTAACTTCAGTCCCTTTGATTTTTCCATTTAGCTTTATATTGACCTCTTTTGATGTAACCTGGGTGTGTCATTCTGATATTGCAAGACTGACTGGTGAAATGTGAAGTAAACATGATGGTATATCATATTCCTTAATAACTGAAGGGTGGATTTTCTTTGTTTCTCAGACATTATGTGGTCTGTTGCAACCCTGAGCTCAGTACGATTTAGGAATATCCAACTGCAAAAATCAATATGCTGAGAGATGTTGAAGTGGCTTGGGAAGAAAATGTCAATTGAGTATGAATAACCGGGTTTTATTAAGTTTAAGTCTTATCCTCCTGCTGCTGGAATATGGTCTGGAACTGCATGACTCAAGATGAAACCACCATACCTGGCTCAGTTTAACAAGGAATATCATTTCACTGAGGTGTAAGGTGAATATTCTGAAGCTGAATATAATGAACCCTTCTCTGCCCGGATATGCCACATGAAGCCATCTGTTTTGTACAGCATGGTGTTTGATCATATCGCCTACTGATTCCATTCAACACTTGGACAACAGTTATTCCACAGAGGTGCCAAACATTTGTTTAGGTTTACATGCATGCCTTCAAGAAGTCGACATGGAATAAATGTGGCTAGGCTGAGCTCCCAGTGAATGTCCATCTACGAGCATAAGCAGTACTGGAGCAGAAGTACACACATATATTTAGCAAACACTTTTATCCAAAGCAATGTTATTTTTTTCTCTTATTTTGACCCTGAAAGCAGGTTCAGCCACTTCCTGGAGTAGAGGCTGCTCAAGGGCCCAACGGTAACATCACTCTGCCGACCAAGGTAACCTGACAATCGCAAACACTGCCTCGTAACCCAGTGAGCCAGACAAACCTCTGGACTCGGAGAAGTCCTAAGGGGCTCATCAGCCCGCAAAGCCCGCAAACAGCCATGAAAGAGACACGAAAATCCAAGGCTGCTGATGGTGGGGAGCTAATGACTTTATGGTGGGTTTGTAAGGAGCAGACATTAAGATGGGAGCTCCAGCCGTGAGGAACCAGCAGCTGGAAGCAAACAAATGCCCTTTGATCTGCAGTTGAGGAAACCGTAGCAGTGCCGCAAGGTAAGTTTACTAACTCAAATAAGCAGCAAGAGTGGGAACCCACCGCAAACAAATAAAGCTTGTTGCCACTCTGGAGTCTATGGGAAAAGCTGTCCAGACCATCTTTTTGTTAGAGAAGAGTATGTCCAAGCGCCATGAGTGGCAGCTCCCTCGTCCCACCAGCATGTCAACCCAGTATTTACACAGAGGACAACAAGAGCCACTTGTCTGTATTGCCACCCCTGGTAATCTTTCCAAGAAAAGGAAACATTTAGTCTTGTAATATAATACCAGGATTAAACATGCTGCAAGCGACTGTTTGTTTAAATCAGGCTTTGTAATGGCTACCAAAAAGGGGAAGAAGGGTGTCCAAACACTGTTATTTCAGTGATCTGAAAATCAGGATTTGTAAGTACATGCTAGGGAGCGTGTGGCTGTGTGATCTCCCGCTAAGTACTGTGCTTAGCCTGGGATGCATCATTTTGAGGGTCATGGGGAAACATTCTCTAACTACACTTCTCTGTTTTTAGCATAAGAATTGTCATACTTTTTCCTTTAAGCATCTTTTAAACTACATTGGTCTCTGTTAAATTGAATTTTAATAAAGCAGTGCCTTTTTGCTTGTCATTTCTATATGTCCAATAAATTATAGACAATTTTATTCAGTGTTATCAGTTGTGGATCAAAGACTGTTCCACTGGGGTATTTCTGTGTCATTAATTACAAAACTGTACTCCTGGAGGGAAGGTAATGGCTGGTGTAGATCACAGCCCAGAGCTGCTCTCTCTCTCAGCGGCTCTGCCTGGCAGCCTGGGCGTGGGGGGTGGGGGGTCATTTCCCCTGGGCCGTCACTTAGCACGTCCCACTCTGGAGGAAAAATATGGCAAATCCCCCAACACTAGGCACACAGCTGGTCACGGGCAGGGGGACACTGGCTGAATGACTCCCCCACCACCCTCTCTTCAGCCTCCATTCAGTCTTGTCTGCAAACCTTGTGGGGGGGCAGTGATGGGTCAAGGATGGATGCGGGGGGGGGGGGAGAGAGCTTAGAAACAGCAGATTACAAATCTCACTGGACAAGCATTAACTCCCAGCGTGCACAGCACCAGGCACACATACTGGAGCGCAGGGGCACAGCAGGACCCCCCCAGCACACCTGGGCTCCCCCTGTGAGCCCCTGCGGGCCCCTGCTGGCGGCCCTGCGTGCTGCTCCAGGGTGGGTCACCCACCACAGTCACGCTGGCGCATCTATTTCTGACTTGGCTTCAGCCCCCGTGGCTTCCAGGGGGGGATTAGTGGCACACATGGGGTTAAAGGTTCCCCCTTACAGGACATCTGAGTTGAAGGATTCCTCAGTGCTGGTAATTTGTCTAGAATAACTGCCTTAAACCAGCCGCCAAAATAAAAGCCCCTCCCCCGCCCATCATCGCTGTAGGTCTGTCCTGAATGAACACTTGAGAACACTTAGAAGACCCTTGCTTATGGAATGGAATCTGGAGTGAGCAAAACAGCAGCCTAGTCAATGAATATTTATACTGATGGATTTTCAGCCATTTGTGCAGATACTTGTATAGAATTTATTGTTTATTTTATTTTTTGAAATCATAGTTCTGTTAGATAAACTCCATGTAATTCAAGATAGTGACAAGATGCATCGACTGCAGCCATAAGGAGGTACCATTTGGCTTTTGCCTAAATGCATTAAAAATATGGGTTAAATAGCATCCGAAATGCATGTATGAATGAGACATTGTATGAAGTCTTGCTTGAAGTCGGAAAATTATACTCAAAATCTGTATCACAAAGATACCTGTAAACTGGGCCTTGTAAAATTTATTTGGAGAGATACAAGTGAGTTTTAGAGCACTGTGTTTGGTCTTGCTAATATTTGAAGTGGTTCCACAGGTGGCCATTTTATCTCTGTTTACTTAGATTAATCTATGGCCATTATTCTTCTTTCTTCTGAATGCTGCCAACCGAATGTGAATGGTTCTTTAGTGCTGCAATCTAACACCCCAATAAAGAGCTCACTGAGTGAAGAGTGAGAGTGCTGCCACCTGGTGTTCAGGAATAGTCATTAGTAAATGATGCATTCGTAAAATGCCTCACCCATGTTTCACCAAACATGTATTCTTGCCAAAAAAATGTGTGTTACTGGTGTTGTTCCCAAAATCATTTTTTATTATTATGTTTTACCTTATATTAGCTACCTTATTAACCTTAGATGTAATTTTAGGAAAGGCAGCTGGTTAGAAGGGAAATGGAGGTGCCCCAGACTCAACCTGCTAATTATACAGGCTTTGTGGAGGTGATTAAATTGTTTGTGTGGGAGAATTAAAGGTTTGCTTTTAAATGACTGTTCAAATTGCTTTTTATTTGAAACCAGCCTCTGTTGTTTAACATTGTATTGGCATACCTAAAAAGTAATAGAATGATGAGTCTTCATCCGTCGTGTTCTTACAATGTAAACACACAGTATAAAATCATAATATATATAAAATAATTTATATATATAAAATTATTTGTGAACGTATGCATATGTATGTATACTATACAGCAATAGTCACCGCAAAATTTTGTTTCTACGGAAACACTTTTGATTGGCTTTAATTTTAGGTCCCCTGAATAGCAAAAAAATTCACCAGAACGACACAACAATCTCTCCACGATAAGAAATAGATGCTTGCAAAATATGTGAGCACAGCCAGGTGTGGATGTTTTAAAAATGCAATTGGTCAAGCCTATCAATGTGCACGTCCGCAAACACATTCGTAGGCGTGCTGAATGTTCATCACCGCCAGTCACGACACTGACTCCCCCTGCGTAGTCTGCCTTTGCGTTAAGGTAATGTGATCAGTAAACGTGCTCTAAAGATAGAAGAAATGTGAGTCACGGGCCATCTGTCCTTGTGTCAACCTTAAAACAAAATAGTCTCAATACTTCTATTCTTTTCAAAGGGGACTTTTGCAGTGTCACCTGGAATAGTTTAGCTCTTGCTCTTGTGACTTGCTGCGTGATGCGTACATGTGACGTCACTGCCCTCTAATCACCACTATCTGTGCGATATTCCGATGGGCATCTTTCAAATTCCTCAAGGGGCTGTGAAGTGCACAAGCTCATCTGCTTTTTTATTACAGTCTTTCCTGGCATACAAAGATTCTTCTTTTCATCTATTGACATATGCGTCTGTTTTGGAGGTGCAGCTGGAAGGACCAATAGCATGTAGATCCGGATTTGCGAGCTACGCCATGAAGGATGACAGGGAGTCACTCGTGTAGCAGTGGTGTTTTATTGAGCCCTTTGGGAATCCCTATGGCATGACTGGCACACTGGGTGTCTGCCCTGCTTGTGTCCCTCCTTTTCCCCTGTTATTGGTCATTCCTGCCCTCATTGCTGATTTCAGGGCCCCCTGGCACA
Organism: Cyphomyrus plagiostoma; assembly: GCA_019775915.2. NCBI lineage: Eukaryota > Metazoa > Chordata > Actinopteri > Osteoglossiformes > Mormyridae > Cyphomyrus > Cyphomyrus plagiostoma. The sequence continues at coordinate 3,902 of JABFEA020003783.1, read as the reverse complement.
CGTTGAGTCAGGATGCAGGGGGGCCCGGCATTAACCCAGCAATAACTTTAAAGTGCCCAGGCTGAAAGTGAAGCGGCCAACGGAATTGTCCAAGCTGTTTGCTCTATCTATCACAGAGAGTGTCATTCACCTTGGGCCTTGAAGCATATCTGCCTGGGGAACTAGTTATTTTACAGCCTAGTTTGTGTGCATACTGTGTACAATCAATCTTTGCAGCTTCCTAACTTAGTTTGGTCTGCAAATTATGATGTGCTTTTGAAGTTTTAGATTTGCTTTTGGTATCGCAGGAAGATAACAAGAACCCTTCCACTGACACACAAAGAGGTTACTAGAATTCAAAGACCTATGGTAACCCCTATATATACGAAGACGACACTGCCTCAGTTTGAAACACTTCCTGTCAAATGAAACACTTGGCATGATAGTTCATAGCCATCATATATATGATACAACGTGAAGGTATTTTTTAATACTTACACTCCAGTGAAGCTCAACTCACAACACCTTTCATTGCATTGGGGGAAAGGAAACACAGGCAACAGCAGTTTCCATCATCAATAAAGCTGAGTGGCGTTAAAGGACGAATATTCCAAATATTTGTTTAGTCCAGTTGTCTGAAAGTGTGATGACTGACTTCTGATCCTTGGGGTTAATCCCCTGTGTCAGAGACAGTGAGACCTCTGAAAACCACCATTGTTTTGTTGCTATTAATGTGTTTACTGGTCTCCAGTAAATAAACGCTCCTCAACAGGAAAATTACACAAGGAGTTCAAAAGCTTTTAATTCAGGTTCTTGCATGGATTTTTCACATGTTGAATTTTAAAAAAGGTTTGCATAGATGAAGTATATCAGAGGGTTTTAACATACTAATATATGAGTGACTCCATGTGGACACAGAGACGTGTGTTGATATGTTTCATTACAACTTTAGGGCTTAAAAAACATGCAAATGTCATAAATACCAGGGCTTACTCATTTCAGGGCCAACTCATTCCTTTTTCTGTTATTTTCACAGCTGTGGTGATTTCTTTACATTGTTTAATTGAAAGTGATTGTCCAGATTAGGGGGCACAGATGGGACTGGGAGGCTAACCCATCTCCTCACTTTTGAGTGGAAAAAAAAAACCTTTGATAAGTAGCACATTAAATAGCATTGGGTATTTAATTGTTTGAACTCTTCAAAGTGTGTCCACCACATAACTACATGTTGAACTACATGTGATTGCTGCAGGTAGGAATCCACACACATCACACACATGTGCATCCCTATGCCTGTACACTCGCGTGTGCATCCCTGTGCTGTCTCCCCATAGTGAAGTGCTCACATTCCTCTTAGCCTTCATACAGCTTCAAAATGTTTCACTTCCGCAATGCCCAACCGAATTAACAAAGGATAATTAACTCTGCTGTCACTGTCTAAATTATTTTATTTAAAAAAATGATATACTATGTTACCTAGTATAGCATTTTAAATTGTGCTGGATGCAGTGTTGGTCATACAGACCAATGTGGTTTACGATACAGAAAGAATACAATCCAGCATTGTTTGGTCCCCCTACTTCAAGAATGCACCAATGACCCAGGGGTATTTAAAGTCTAAATTGCTGACCAGAGCTGTAGAAAAAAAAAGACAAAAAAAGAGAATAAAGTGATAACATGAAGTACTAATTTCATGGGCTCCATGATACCCTATGAGAATGAACTCAGGCATGAGATATTCAGGGCGGATAAATTCAGCGATAGTCTATGGCAGGGGTCACCAACATGGCGCCCATGGGCACAAGGATGCCCCCAAGGACCACATGAGTCGCCCGCAGACCTGTTCTAAAAATAGCAGAACTCACCAGTGAGCAGTGTCTAAAATAGTTATTGTTGATAAAATTATAAACGTGATCAGCGTTCACGTAGATGAATATCATTAATCATTAATAATTATATATAACTAAAGGTAAACTGAGCAGATTTGTTATTCAATAAGAGTGTATCAAACAGGTAGCCCTTCGTATGGCTCAGTACCCATGAAGTAGCTCTCAGTTTCAAAAAGGTTGGCGACCCCTGGTCTATAGGATGCAAACCTTCGTGCTCAGTGATATCGAAAAGAGCGATGACTCACTTTTACGTCTGTTCTATATGGAAGGTCAGACCGATCTGATTTGGGGAACAGGCAGTGTATCATCTCCCCTTCACATCGTGCTCCTCTGAGTCAGAGCACAGCCTGTGTAGCACAGCCACAGCTTGGGTAGTGGCTTTCGTCTACTGAAATGACTGTTTGTCCTCTATAGGTCAGTGTGTGTCGTGCAGCTGGGTGCTGCCCGTGCTGAGTCACCAGAGCCCTACGTTACTCCCTAATGTCCTATGATACACTTTGCATCCCTTCAGCAGGTGGGAGCAGGCAGGGGGGTGGATTCGGTGCAAGCCCACTTGCTACCCTAAAAACTGATTTGTTCCCCTCTTTGTTTCATTGCTCATATCCCTGAAATGGCTCTTTTTGTTCATTCTTCTCCCCCCACAGATCCCTGTAATGTCTCTCTCACATCCTCCTGCCCCCAGTGTCGCATAGATTATCTCCGTTTCCGCCAACACAGATCATACACCCCGCATCTGGGTAGGACCCTCAGGGGGCCTGTAATGTCCAGGCTGGCAGCTAAATGGCCTATTTGAGCATGTGCCTGGTATTTTTAGGTCTGGCATGAGTGCGTATATCTACGCATCCATGTGCTTACGCAGCATGTCGGTGAGACTAAATGTCTGGGCTTATGTGCCGCTGTGGGTAGGGATTCTGTAATGGACCCAGCAGTGGAGACCCCCCCCCCATATACATAATGACTGTACATGTAATGTAATTCTACACAAGTACAACTTTTTCATTCCTGTAACTTCAGAGTTACACAACCACAATATGCAGTTTCCTTTATCTGAATATGGGGTATTTCCTGTTGATACTTTGACAACTTATATGTTACTTTCCAGCTAAATGGGGGGATTCCCAGAATGTGGCAGCAAACACTCATTCAAATCGTTAGCGAGAATCATGTGGGTTCCTGTTTTTGTGATAAATAACAGTCAGATTATTATGAAACTACCTGTGATGAGCAGCAGATAGTCAGCAGTAACAGACTATTCACAATACGATCCAGGACAATTTTTAGGGTGATGCAGATAGAGTGTAAATTTAACACACTCTGTACTGGGGGGTCAATCTCCTCTCAATCAGCTATGTCAATGTCATTCATGGAATGAAAACCTGTGAACTCTTTAATCTGCATTGCCAATTAATCAAGCTGAAAATGTGTGACTCAAATAAATGTACTGTTTTGTACAAGGGATACATATCTGTACGTTAGCATGTGAGTGTGAGCATATGGAAGCCTGTGTGTGTATGGATTGGGTTTATATTACTATGTTGGGACCAAATGTCCCCCACAATGTAATAAAAATCTGTTATTTTGAGGTTGTGGGGACCGTTTTTCGGGTCCCGGCAAAGATCTATGAATACAATCAAATAACTAAAACTTTTCTTTGGTTAGGGCTGGGCAGGGGTTAAGGTCGTCAGGTTGGGATTAGTGTTTTCCCCATAGAAATGAATGGACAGTCCCCACAAAGATATAATTACAAACCTGTGTGTGTGTGTGTGTGTGTGTGTGTGTGTGATTACAGACCGCTAGTGATCACAGGAATGCTGGATGAATTTCAGTCATGTTTGTATCACATAAACACCACAAACGAGCGTCGTGCTGGGTGGTAATGGTGCCAGCCCAGTGCCACGGTGACCAGGGAGCAGTTAGTAAGGAATGCAGCAGCACATGCAGACGGGGGGGGGGGGGGGGGGGGGGGGCCGCGGCCCCGCCGCCCGCGCGGGGCGGGGGGGGGGGGGGGGGGGGCGGGGGGGGGGGCGGGGCGGG
>JABFEA020003781.1:0-15443 GCA_019775915.2 Cyphomyrus plagiostoma | reverse complement strand
GAGTGGTTGGTGTGTGAGTGTGCCCTGCGATGGGCTGGCCCCCCGTCCAGGGTTGTTCCCTGCCTCGTGCCCGTTGCCTCCGGGATAGGCTCCGGACCCCCGCGACCCAGTAGGATAAGCGGTTTGGAAAATGGATGGATGGATGGATGGACTGCTGGTGTGTTTCTCTACCACTTGTGACCACAGGGGGTGCTACGCCTCCGCATTCAGATATGTGGATTATCGGAGAAGTCAAGGCCGGTTAATAAACCTAATAGAGGAGGACAGATTTCTCTACAGCAGCAGATTGGAAAGTCACCCAAAACAAATAAAACGCATACATTTATGCGTAAGATAGGAATTTATTTTCATGTCTATCCCACATGTCCCATTCCTCCTGTGACAGACTCCAGGGTAACCATGACTCTGGATGGAAGGTTACTTTATGAGTAAACTGAAACGTTCTCCTCTACATTCTTATATGTCAGTCTTTTATATGATAATTATATGAGTATTCTGTCATGTTAAAACAATATTTAATACCAATTGTTTTTATCATTAAAACATTTTAGACATACACAGGAAAGATCTTGCATCATATTACTACACATTATATATTGAAATCAGTTCTTTAGATAAAGCATCTGTCCTTTCCTTCTGCAATTAGACATGCAGTTGGATAGACTGGAGCCAATGTACCATTACCCCATGTACAATATTTTCCTCGTGCAGGATTCGCATCCTCTGCAGGATGTGCACGTGCTTTCAGTTGGGCTTGCTCCACCCTCAGTTATTATTATACTTTCATTTTTTTCAAATGCCAACTCTGATTTAAATTATAAAATATTTTTATAAGCCATGGATTATTAACATCATAAGTTTAGGACATGATATAATGTAGTTTTCTTAGTTTTAAAAATTGTAGTTTTATGTACACATGGTGGGTTAATAGGCGTTAACCAGTACTGATGTCAGCGAGACATCACGGGAGCGCGTCACCGGTGTCAGTGCAGCCGGTGACAAGGCCGCGGATTCATGTTTGCTGTTCTTCCGCAGCCATCATTACTCCGCTGCCATTACTTTAGTACTTCGTCGGTGTCCGCTGCTGTGTCGCAGCAAACGTATACTGTGGTTCATTTCTTTGGGGTTGTGTTAACATAAGAGGGTCCATACATTTCATAAAATGGCAAGTACTTCTGCCCTCAGTTTAGCCGTTGTTGCTAGCGAGCTAAACGTCTTGCTAGCGTGCTAACTAGCAAGTTACACGTTGCACATTACGATTTTAAGCACGTAAAATGACTAAATGTGGGATTTGACCTCACTTCTAGCTTTGCCGATATACATATATTTTTCTTACCGAGTGCGTTATTCAACTTCTAGCGTCGTGTGTGTGTTTTTTTGTGGGTGACCGCTAGCAGCTAGCAGCGCAGTTCCCTTTCCCGTTATAACGAGGTTCTAACCCGTCATATTATTTGGGGAGTTGCTAAAGGCGGTATTATGTAACTTGTCGGATAAATACTACTAAGAAATTAGTATGTGCGTCTTGATAATATGTACAGACACCGGCGGTATGTTATCTGGCTGGTAACACTCGGCGGGGGAGGGATCAGAGCGGTGTTTTCACTGTATAAAGGTTTGACATGGCTGATGCCGTTTTGGCTGTTTAATATCACGCAGAGCGGTTATATATTCATATATTAATCATAATCAATGACAAGATTTTAGTATGGTAGAGTTTGGTGGTGGAAGAAAATAATCTGTTAGCTATAAATGAGCATAGTACAAACTTACACTCCATATGTAATATATTCATGTTAACAAAACTGAGTGAAATTTCACTTAATTTCCTGCTGCAGATCACTGAGATGGGCAAGCCCTCGGTGCCGATGAGAGAGCACAGGGTGGAGGAGGTCATCGAGCCGATGGCACCGACCGAGAACAACGATTTACAGGTACGGGCCGTGACTACCCAGTTAGGCACCAGTAAATCGGAGGATGTTTACCAGTTGAGCATAAAGAGTCACTGTCACGCAACACTCAGCTGTTTGAAGCAAAACCTGATTTCTGCTTTCTGGACCTGAACTTTCCACCTGTCTTTAATGGGTTACTTTTCCGACACTGACTACTGAGCTCCTAATTTGTGCCTCACTGAGGATTTGCTGGCGAACTTTCTGAGCGAGGGTCTTAGTGAACTCTCTGTTTTGTATTTTCGTGTTGTTGATTGCATTTACTGTACCTATAGCTGACTAATATATATTACGTATTCCCTTGTTATAAGGACTGCTGAAATTCCGTCTTGTTTAGATTAATCACGTTACTCCGGTAGCTGCTAAAAACTTTCAATATAAGCAGGGACGCATATAACTGGTGAGCAATTACGCATTTGCGCTGTTACATTAATCGTTTGTCGTGCGTTTTAGTTTTTAAGGGCGAATCCGTACTTGCAGACCAGTTTTGTGCATCCATGATTATAAGCAAATAGGAAGCAGGCATGATGTGTTTCCTAATGATCTATATAAGACACCAGTGCTATTTTAACTAGCTGGTAACTTTTGGGGAGTTCTGGTGTAACTGAGGTGTAACCACAAACTTATGGCAACAGAAAATAAAGTACGAAAAAGCCACTTCATACCACTTTATATTACATTTCATATTTAGTTGTGCATTAATTACAATCAAGGTCAAAGGTTAATTGCGGAAATATTAGATTTTGGGAGAGGACAAAGATTGCCCATTGCCTAACCTTGCATACTACTGAAGAAGCATTCCTGTTTGATTCAAGATTCTGACATGTGCCTTATGTCAAGCGTAGGCAACCCTGATCCTGGAGATTCTGTCTGCCTGATATCAGGTGTGGTTCACCAGAGACTAGGTTGGATGGGAAACCTGCTGGATATCGGTACTCCAGGATCAGGATTGCCTACCCTTGCCTTATGTAGCACATTGCCATGACTTAAACATTTATGATAGGGTGGCTTGATCTTAGGGTGGCCATATAACCGATTTCATGGAGGACACTATGAGCTAGAATGGGATTTGTAAGTTATTGTTTCAATTAAAAAGACCTGAATTTCACATAAGTGCCAAGTTCTTGCTGTGTGCTGATAGGGCAGTCTTCTGTAATCATGCATGTTAATGTGAAACAAACCAGCCAAAGCACAAGAAGAGCTGAACTATTTAGCCGAGCACTTCAGCCTTTCAGTTTGAAAGTAGTTTGTAAAACCTGAAGTAGTTCAAAATGTCTCCCTGACATGGATTATCTGGTCACCCCACAACTTGACCTGACTCAGATGACTGAAATTTATCAGTAAAAGCAGCTTTGCAATCAATAAGCTTTTAGTATCTGGTGGCTTAATGCCTGTAAACACCGTACAACCCCACAGTGGGGTTTTTTTTCTCTCTCTCTTTCACACTTATGTTGAAATGCTGTGGTTTCACTACTCCTCCCAGATCCCTAAGCTGTACGAGTCCTCAGTGCAGATGAAAGACCGTCACAGAGTGGAGGAGATCATTGAGTCCATGCGACTCGCCGGGAGTGATGCCTTACAGGTACAGACACCGGTCTCCCCGCTCAGAACCAGAGAAGAAAAGGACATGCATCATCAATTAAAAAAAAGGCTGGCTTCAGTGGTGAAATATACCTAAAATAATTATATATCCAAAAATGGAATTTAATCTTACCTTGGCTTTGGTCTGGCCTTCTATCTCAAAGTAAGTTTAATGCCACTTAATGGTGATCCTGTAAGAATGCTTAGCATATGTATCTTTATTTTTTTTTACCTCTTCCTCTGTAGGTGATTTCAGACTTTGACATGACCCTCACTAGGTTTGCATACAATGGAGCACGATGTCCCACCTGTCACAGTAAGTTATTGATCTTGGAGGGGGGGGGTGTGTGGTGTGATTCTGGTGCATGCAGCAGCAAGTACATAGTGCACAGATGAATATACGTATAGTGCCAGACAGACAAGATACAAAGACACTGCACATACTGTGAAGACACATTTGAGAAGTATACAGTACACACATGTACAATATACTGAAAGAGAATGTAATAATAAAAATAAGTATTTAAAGGAACAAATATCATTAATATCAAAATTATGTACAGTTAGGACAGAAAGCACTGGGTTGTAAGGGGACAGGGTCCCTCCTAGCAGGTTTTGACTGTGACATGTCGGTATCCGATGGCAGCGGGCAGGAATGTTCCCCAGTAGCACTTTTTTGGTGGAGTGAATGAGCTGGTGACTAAACATTCTTCAGGATAGAGCGCCCTGTAGCGGACGGACGGACCTCTCAGCCTGTTAGTTTTTGAAATCTGCTTCTCTTCTATTGCAATATTGGTCACTTGATTGATAAGAATTCTTCTATTAGGCTGAGAAGTGTTCCTGACTTATGTTTGTGTAAAAGGTTAGCGGTCTCAAAATGCTTTGCGTGTCTGTTTCGCTTTAACCCTCACTGCCACTACACAGTAGTGTCTGTTTTTGAAAGACGTTAGTGTCAGATTGTATTTGTGTCTCACTGCAGATATCCTGGACAACAGCGTGCTCATCAGTGGAGATTGTAAAAAAATGGTGAGTTAGCCTTATATAGGTCAAGCCCAATTAAAGAGAACCTTAAAAATAATGATAGGATACAATTCACAGTTTTTTTTTTTTTTTTTACAATGTTTTTTCTTTATTCTTCTGGAGCAGTTGCTTGTTGTGCTAGAAACCAGGTAACTCACTGCAGAAACATTTGAAGATCACCAAAATGATTCCTGTCTGTAGACTGTATGATTCCTTTTTATGAAATAGATGCTGGTGTGGAGATAAAGGAAATAACATAAAATTATAACAGTAAGAACCTAGAAAGATGAAAAATGTTATGGTGTTCTACCTTTTGCCCTACAGCTGAAAGATCTGCTGAACAAGTATTATCCAATAGAGTTTGATGCATCACTTACAGTGGAGGAAAAAGTGCCACACATGGTGGATTGGTGTGTAAGACTTGCTTTGTTACCCAGATAACATGGAATGATGTGGAATGTTAGACTCAACACATTTGAAAACTCATGTTCCCTTCCAGTGTTATGCACAGTGCCCGGTTGAAGTTTATGTGTGGTGTTATGCAGGTGGACCAAAGCCCACGAACTGCTAATCGAACAGAAGATACAGAAGGACCAGCTAGCCAGGGTTGTAAAGGATTCTAATGCCATGCTCAGGTCAGGTGTCCACACCTTTCTGCGTTGTACCTGCTCATATGTAGATATTTTTCCCTAGATCATTGTGTCTTGTTCACTGACACATTCAGACTTCCAATGCTGTATCTAGAGTTTTTTAGATGTTAATTTACTTTGGTTTGTTTACCAGAAATACTTAAAATATATGCCTTGAGTTTTCAGATTTGTAATACAAGAAATGATGATGATGATTCATCTTACCTCCAGGGAGGACTATGAGTTATTCTTTGGCCACCTGGAGGGTAAAGACATCCCCCTGGTGATCTTCTCTGCTGGGATTGGCGATGTCCTTGAAGAAGTCATCAGGCAGGCTGGTGTCTTTCACCCCAACATCATGGTGTTCTCCAACTACATGGACTTCGATGAGAAGGTGAGTCCCACTGGCTTGTTTTGAGTACTTTTCGGTGTACTGCACTGGGATTACTAATTGTATGCAAAAACGGTGATGTTTGCAGCAGGAAAATCTCTAACTGTAACTAGGTGGAAAGTTCAGATCCAGAAAGTACAAATCCTGGCCAAGAGTTTGTTTCAACCAGCCAGTTGAGCAGCCTCTGACTGTGATTCTTTATGGTCAACTGGTTGGTTGAAACATAATCTTGGTCTGGATCTGTACTTTCTGGATCTGAACTTTCCACCTCTGTAATTGGTCCCTTTTTTCTTGTCAATACTAGACAAAAGTGGAAAATGTAAGTATTCTTGGGAGGCACTTTGCTTTACAGGTGTGGCAGTGCTTTACTAATCCCCCCCCCCCCTTGGCCCCTTTCTGCAATCAGGGCACCCTGCAGGCCTTCAAAGGGAAGCTGATCCACACCTTCAACAAGAACGGACGCACGCTGGTCGAGTCGAGCCACTTCGAGAAGCTGCGTGACCGACACAATGTACTGCTGCTGGGGGACTCACTAGGGGACCTCAACATGGTCGAGGGGCTGCCGGACACGGACAATATCCTGAAGATTGGCTTCCTCAATGATAAAGTACTGCGGCAGGCGGGGGCTCGCTGAGATTTTAATTTTGAAATTTGAAGCTAGTTAATTATGCATTTTTTAAAAATGCATAATTTTTTTTGAGCACATCTAGTTACATTACATTTTATAGTTTTTTTAATAAGACACATTTATTCAAAGTAACTTATAGTAGATGGAAGGGTTACCATATATGTGTGCTCCCTGGGATTCGAAACCACAAGCTTCGTGTTATTGGCACGGTGTAGAAAAACCAGTCCTCTTGCAATTATTGCTTTGTGGACAGATTTTAGGCTGGGAGTGATCCTGCTTAGACCTTCCTGTGTTGCTCTCCCCCTGGCCATTTCCAACAGGTGGAGGAATGGAGGGAGTCCTACCTGGACCGTTACGACATAGTGCTGGAGAAGGACGAGACCATGGATGTGCCCAACGCCATATTGCGTTACATCACAGGTCATCAGTGAAGATCCCTAGAAGGTTTCAGAGCAGAACTGGAGCTGGGTACTGATCCACCATCTTCCTTCCATCAAGTATTTTTTATTACTCAATGGGTATCCAGTGCCCTAAACAATGAAAATACACAGGCCATTCCAGTTTCTCTGTAAAAACCTGGCAGCTCTTTATACATAGAATGTACTGAGGCCTGTAGTATTTTCCTAAGGTTTATCTTGCTAGCTGAAAGAAGTTTGTTGCCCACCAATTGCTTCATATTTTTAACCGTCCTCATCAAAACCCAGTACACAAAACACCGGAGCCGGAAGCTCAGCCTGCAAATGAACAACAGGTACAGACGTAAACACACGTGCCAGCCTTCCCGTGAATCTGCACTTACCTGAACATCACAAGATTCACTAGATTCAGTTGTAGTTGGAGTGTGTCTGCCCAAAAGCACGAAGCAACGTCTAAGGGGATACTTTGTAGAACGATCGTATTTTTTTATGTAAGAGAGACAATTTAAAATATATGCTTTCTGAGTCTTTGCACCATGATGCAACTTTATTGAAGGTACCTTCTCGCAGGATGCGATGTGAAGACATAAAACGGGACAAACACGGTGTTGGTGATAGAGCACTAGTGTAAATTATCCTTTTTTTTAGGCCAGTGTCTTTGGCACTTTTTTCCACATCAAGGCTGTCACACGCACACAGCTTTCACATTTCATATAAGGAGCGAGAAGGATAATTTACACTAACACCGGTTAAAAGGTAAATCTGCATTACTCTGTGTCACAGTAATGGCTTTTATGCAACCTAAAAACGTCTGCTTGGTTTTCATGTTGATTTTAATGATTTTTTTTGGTTCATATTTAGTAAAGATAATGTTGTGGGAGTAAAATGCAGCCTACTGGGCAGAGGGCTATGTGCTGAACTTAAGACCAGATGTTCTGGGTGTCCAGGATGCAACACAGACACATCTGTGGATTTTAAAGTCTTTGTCACAAGGGGAGGTTTAAGAAGGGCACTACTGTGTTAGGTCAATGCCCTATCCTTCTATCAGGGGCTGCTTCCATCATCGGTATGATGTGTCATGGTACATTAAGGGTTTGTTTTTAAGCGATTGTGGACTGTCTTCCAGCCTTGTGCTTGTCCGTTCAGAAGATAACAGCTACTGAAGCGTGGTGTGATGGCATGTTTTGGTTGTTCCCATACAATAAAACGTTAAAATGTTTGATCCAAGGGTTGGGCTTCGTTGTAATGCTTTACTCCAGTGTTCTATAAAGATACTTTATAGTGTTCGCTCATGACCAACACGGAAGTGCAAGAACATGGAGGAGAAAAGACACTCCATGTGGGTCTACAGAAAAGATGGTATACGATGTGGTGATTCTAACTAAGGAAGATTTCAGGTATTCGGAACACAGTACACAGGCCAAGGAACCTGAAAGAAATCTTATATTGCACGTCATATTATAAACTTCAAAGGTCTCAGTCCCAGTAATCCCAAAACTTGCATCCATGTTGGGTAGATCTGAAACCTAGGCTGGAAGATAAGTGATGATGCACGGTAGGACGATATAAAAAATGTGCACTCTAGGCAAACATGAAAATCGGGGGGGGGGGGGGGTCATTCGTGGAGGTTGCAGAAACAGTCTTGGTTCAATTAATATACAACAGATCAAAAGTGGTCCACAGAGTCTCAATGGCTCCTTCTTACCAAGGCCTCTGAAGGAGCTTACAAAAGAGTTCAGTCTGCTTTACAGTTTAACAAACACCATGAGGAAGACTTGGAGGCCTTAGCTGGTGATTATGGATATCTCAAGCTTTGTAGCACTGAGTAGTTCATGAAGCATCCATGTTCTCTTGATGACTGATTAATTTTAAGAGTGAAAAGGATGTTTGATCTTAGGTGAGCTGGTTTGTGATTCCATGTACTCATCGGGTAGATCTGCATAAGTTCAATCAAACATAGGGAAGTGTTTACATTTAGTTCCATGTACTTTTCGTGGTCACACGTGCCTTTTCTCCTCAGAGTTCCCCGTGCTGGACTTTCCCATTGTCCACCTCCTCTGTCAGCTCCAGTTCTCCCACTACTATCTTGCCGTCCCTGTTGCGGTCCTGGTTATCGAACATCTCTTTGATGATGGTCTCTGGGTCCTGGCCAGGACACAAGCGACCCTTGCCGTTTGCTGCCTGCATCTTGATGAATTCCGAGAACTGCAAAAGGTAAACGGGGGAGAAGATGCAGGAGGTCATGTGTGAATAATAAATATCTAAAACAGATGATAAAAATGTGTCCAAAGGTATATGAAAATAAGAGCACACACTTCTTCTAGGGGAATCTCCTTATCCTTGTTCAAATCCATTGCCTGGAAGAGAGGCTCTGGTGGGTCCTCTAGCCAATAAAACAGGTAACCCTCTGGCACCCCCTTCTGTAGACCTATCAATTCCAGCTCAAAGTGGAGCACCGCACTCGCTGGTATACCGTGTGCTGCATAGAGGAGATGGAGAAGATGTAGTCAAAGGAAGTCTACCTAACTTGAGATCTTCCTGATCCTCCTAGAAATTCTTATGGTTTTAGAATGGACCCCTTTACCTTCATGGTCACCATGGGCAAGGTGCGGGGGCACGATAACCATTCTCCTCTCACCCACGCACATGCCACGCAGGCCCTCGTCTAGCCCCGCGATCACCCTGTTAGCCCCCAGGAGAGTCTCTTGAGGTCGCTCGTGGTGGTGACTACACTCAAGTGGAGACACAGGTCATTAGAGCTGGAGAACTTTGATGATCCTGTCATGGTTTGTTTTGCAGGTGTGGCACAGTGGTTAGTCCCTGCCAGGGCTCCATGTGTGTGGAGTTTCTACCCCACTGGCCAAACTCATGCTACGTTCAACAGGCTCTGGATCCCCCACAACAGGACAAGCAGTTACAAAAAAATGGTAGGATCAACCATGTGTATTATCCTTGTCGGGTTAGTTATCTAGTTATCTTAGTAAAATTAAGAAAATCAAGATCTTACCAAATATGATTTAATAAACCTGACCCAAATCCAGCACAATAAAATAAAAATACCGTAATAAGCGTGATACTAATAGCATACTATTTGTCTTAATTTTAGGTGCTATTATAATAAAGTTTGACCTAATACCATTTACTTTAAATAAATCAATGTCACTCAAATGCAGCACTGACAGTTGCTCTGAGTAATCACTCTCAAGTTGTCAGACACATTTTACAGATCTACCAATTACTTTTCAAAAACCTCTTATCCAGTAAGGTCTGAGTTGACCGTCACTCTAACGTCATAACAGCAAGAGCAAACTCACGAGGAGTATACCAGTGTGCCATCCAGCAGCGAGCAGGTGTAGTGGTACTGGATCAGGTCGTTGGCAACACTCGTTATGTTGCACACATCGGGCTTGTACGTCACCTTGATGTCCACGGGGTCATTGGGGTTGTGGAAATCGATGACGTGAATGTAGAAGACAAGAACAGCTGAGCCAGGGATGAGGTCTACTGCAGGTGGGCACAGGACAGGACAAATCAGTCACTAAAGTGTCCAGCCCCCAACCCTGTACCGGATGAGCAGATGAAGCTACCTTAACATTTTCACGACATAATTTAGGTGCTTTAGTCCTCAAGTTAATGTAAGGCAAAGCTAAGAAAACGCAGAAACCCGACTGCCATCTGCTTATATTAAACCAGGAGGAGCCATCTCTGTCAATAGCCTTGATATCAATAATTTAGGATGATATGTGCGAAAACAAAGGGAACTGAAACTCAGTCATAGTGGTGATCTCCAGGAGGTCACCCAGGCACTCGGTCTAATCTCTCTCCTCCCCATCCTGCAAACTAACCGGAGCCGTTTTCTCCATAAGCCAGATGCGGAGGCATAGTGATTCGCCGCCGCTCCCCTATGCACACCCCCTGCAGAGCCTTGTCCATGCCCCGGATCACGTAACCCATGCCGATGTAGGTGTTGTAGGTGCTGTTGCGCTGGTAGCTGAGGCAAAGGACGGAAAGAGACGTGAGATGGTGTAGTCGCAAGTAGGCCTGGGTGACATATCGATAAAATATATTGTGATTATGAACGTTCATATCATCATCAATTTGAATATCGTGTCATGATATACCCAAAACGCTTGTTCTCTTGCATAATTAACAGTTATATTACATCATTTTTACAAATTCCATCACGGTGTTGGTCTGTTGTTAGCATAATTTATCATTATACCGGTAACATGCTCTGTAACTATTAGTAAAATTCGTAAAAAATTGGTTCATCATAACCAGAAAAACTGAAAACTAGCTTTCATATTTTAGTTTTCTATATATGAATTTTAGAATATTGTGATAAATATTGATGCGAAAATCCCTTGAAAATATCTCGATGGCATTTTTATTGCATATCACCCAGCTGTAATCATGAGATATCATTCTGCCACTACATATTCCCAGGCAATATCCCTTAAGTATACAGCTGGCACCAATAACAACATACACAAAACGTAGCATGGTAACATAGCATGTACAAAGGGAAGACCGCCAGCAGCCTGCCAAACCTTAAGAACATGCGAGCAACTTGAGATGAATGTAAGAACATGCAAAAAGCTGACCTGGAGTCGAAGGGGGTGCCGTCCAGGAAGGTGCCGTTGTAGTGATAGCGGATGAAGTCGCCCACGGCTGAGTGACGACCACAGGACACGGGCAACACCTGCTCATCCACCACAACGTCATCGCTGGGGTTGTGCACATCCACCAGCAGAACGTCGAACACCAGGGTGGCCTGGGGGGGTATCATATTGCCTGGGGAGGGATTTGTGGGGGGAGGTGCTTAGACAGCAAGGCGAGACATAAATCGCTACGTAAGATGACTTAACACAGCAGTGCAGCTGAACTCTGCATGAATGGGACGTCCGTGTTTATTCAAATATAAACATTTGCTGAATACCCCATCAACTACTAGGCAATAAAACACAACAAAAGACAAACGGTACGCAAGATAAAAGACTAACAACACAGAATAAAACAAAAAACGTCATGTATATGCATATGTAACCTTTGCTCTTTGGGTGCTGCGTCTTTTGATGTTTACTTTGCATATAATACAACATTCGTCAGTTCTGAGGCCAGTGCAAAGCACAGTTACCGTATCCCTGTTCTCCGTAGGCCAGAAAGGGGGGGATAATGACCGTCCTCCACTCTCCCACACACATGCCCAGGAGGCCCTCGTCCAGCCCCTTGATTAAATCGCCCTGCCCGATGTAGGTGTCATACGTCTGCTTCCTTCTGTAGCTGTGTGGGGCACATAGCGAACAGTCACGCCCAAACCGGGTAACTGCTCCCAACGGAAGCAAACGACGGCAGTTAAAAACCAGGCATTTATTCATTTAAATAAGTAAATAAAAATTCAAACTAAGTGAATGATTCTATTTGAAATGCAATTATAAAACAATTAAAAACTGATTTCGAAAGTGTTAACAGTGTCACTACTTCAATATTACTGCAGTGCTACTGCACAGCAACAAACTAAAAAGTCGTGGATTATAGAAAAGTTACATTTGAGAGCTGCAGTGTATGAATTACTATGAATTTAACATCAAAAAACAACACCAAATTAAACAACATGAAGGGAATAACCCTGAGACAAACACACAGAATTATTTATAAGAAAATCGATTATTATTCAATCGTTGTAATTTTGTATTATATTGCTTGAGAACTGAATGCTTTCACAATACAGTAATGCTCAAATAACATTCCCATCCCATAATCTGCCTCTCTGTACGTCATTCAGTTCGTACAGACGGTTGCTCTCTCCGTCTTATTAACTACTATACTCTGCACTAACCACTTGGATTCGTACCTTAAATTATTAACACTTTCCAGAATAATTATAATTTATACCCAGCTGCCATTCTGGCACATTAAAAGTAGTCTTGTTTTGTTTTATTCTGTCTTGTAGAGTGTTTTTTTTAACCGAGTCTAGCTGAACAAGTAGCTCGTGGGAGTGTTCAGGGGGCAAAAGGAAAAATGATTATTTCAGAGAGATAACCAAGCAAATTATACAAGGAAGTGGGTCCAAGCAACTAGAGGAGGCATCTGATTGGTTAGTCCCGCCTCCTCTAGTTGTTTGGACCCAGCTCCTCTATAATCTGATTGGTTCTCTCTCTGAACCTATGATTTTTTTTTTTCCCCCCTTCTGCCCGCAAAACATTTTTGAGCGAATAAGTAAGTATTCCAATGTAGCTGTCGCTTACAGCCAACAAAGGATCTGAAAGAAGCTGACCTGGAGTCGAAGGGGCTGCCGTCCAGCAGCGTGCCGTTGTAGTGGTAGCGGATGAAGTCAGAGGCCTGTGCGGCACGACGGCAGCTCTTGGGCTTCCTCAGCGTGCGCATCTCCACCTCATCCTGCAAGTTCCAGATGTCCAGCAGGATGAGGTCGAACACCAGTGTGGCGTCGGGTGGAATCACCTTCCCTGAGAGGGAGAGAGGCGTGGGTCCGGAGATGGTTAGGGGACATGGCAGCAGGACCCTGGTGGCGGCTCAGCATCTCACACCTGGCACTGCTGCTTCGCCAATCCCACACGGAACGTTCTGGTTGCTACAGTAGCATTTAGCCTCAACCCCATAAATTTGGCTACCAGAATGTCAGAAAAAATTGCACTAATTTGTACCTTTCAGAGTACAAGTTACATGTCACTGGGACTGTACCTTGTACCCTAGCTGTAGGTAAATGTACCTATTAAGGCACAGAAATGGACTAATTAATGTTGCTGCTTGTACATTGGGAAACAAAGCTGTAGTAGGAAAACTATTTTTTTCTGAGTGCATTGTAATTAGCTCTTAATCCCACCAAGATGTTTTGAGGACAAGATGTAAAGAAATCAAATATTTAAAAATGACTAATGATGATTAAAATGACTTTTTAACTCATTTCGTTTTTTTAAAATGTAAATTTCCTTGATGATAGACAGAAATAAGAGATCTTAGCGACTGTGTCAAAATACTTAATAGTTGGAAAACACTTTTTTATATAATTGGCTGTTTATCTAAATTATCTATATATTTTACAGCCATATTTTTCTTTCAGTGTAAAAACCTGCTAAATCGGACCATAAACACACATTTTTTTTCTGATGTGGATGCTCAAACTATCCAAATTACTTTTATCTGATGTACTCTCTTCTAGTTTATTTTAGGGGTTTAAATAGGTCTATGAATTTTATCGCGTTAGAGTGTTCATTTTAAAGTCAGAAATGATCTTTTATGTTATTAAATACCATCAGTGGTTATCATGATTCTTTTTAAAAGCCGTTCGCCAAAAAGGTTTTATATAGATCATGAGTTACGTTATATGTATGTGGCAATGAAATGCCAAGGGGTGCAATTAAAAAAAAACGAATGTTTAACATCCCTACTTATAATACAAAACCCTTTATTGTCTTATTGCCAAATGCACATCTAAGCTTGTTTAAATGCTTACAAGCAGTATTTTGTAGCAAATGAATCATATACTTCACAGCTTTAAGATAAACCATTACACAAATATTATAATACAGGTCATTCTCACAAAATTATGATTATAAATTACAACAAAATATAATATTTGATTATTGTGTAGAGCACTTATTATCTAGGGCATTATCTAAACTTTTTGGGTATTTAAAATTGACCATTTCCCCCAAATAAATTAAAAATAAAAAAAAAAACCATAAAACTAGATAAAACGTTTTTAAATCTTTCAACTTTATTGCATGCAACCCACAACAGACAATCAATTTGTATGATATGATGTATGTTTTTGCTCAACTTTTGGTTTTGTCATAGATTTTTTTTTTTGTTTTTGATTAATACAAAAATAAAAGGTAATATAATAAAACTGATTAACTACCCCAGAGGCAAATACAACAGTTTAAACAATGAAGTTGTATCCAAATTCATTTTAAATATCAGGAAAAAAAGTTATGGTAATGAGTTTGTGTGAATGACCCTTATACTTTAATGTTGATTCTTCATTAATTTAGGGATTCAGTGTGTAAATATTGTAAGTTTTAATATTAGGTGCAATTTATCACAATTGACAGAAAACCGTGCAATTAATTAGCTAATATTTTTTTTGTGGTTCATAGCTCTATTTGAACAATATCTGTTATTACTCAATGGGAGGTGTCAACCAGGCCCCGCCCACGGATACCTGCCCCCAGGCTCCCATAGGCCAAATGGGGAGGGATGGTCACTCTCCTGTGCTCATTGACACACATGCCCAGCATTCCTCGGTCGATGCCTGTGATCAGCCTCCCCAGTCCCACCTGGGCCGTCAGCGGTGGTCCGCGGTCATAACTAATGTGGCAGAGAAAGCAGGAAGAGGTGCGGAGGAGAACTTCGTGTTAAAGGCTCCCTAATAGGTTAAATTCTAAGCAATACAGTCAGGCCTATCGCTCATATTTAAATAAAAGTTCCTGTGGTGAATTTCACCTTTTTCTAATCATTAAGAGGTCGGGTAGAGTGGTGGCTCTGAGGCTCGGGATCTATGCCTGCAGCTGGAAAGGTACAACGGGGCTACTAGAATGATGCCTGGTCTTAGAGGAATGCCTTATGAGGAGAGGTTAGCTGAGCTCAATCTGTTTAGCCTAGAACAAAGGAGACTGAGGGGGGACATGATCCACGTCTATAAGATTCTAATGGGTCTGGATGCTGTTCAGCCACATGGCTATTTCAATAGAGGAATTAGTTTAGTTTAAATACTATAAGTCGTGGCCATAAGTGGAAATTAGCGGGAGAACATTTTAAAACAAATTTGAGGAAGCACTTCTTTACGCAGCGTGTAGTTAGAGTATGGAA
>JABFEA020003780.1:0-15517 GCA_019775915.2 Cyphomyrus plagiostoma | reverse complement strand
GCATAAAGCCCCAGGTAACTTAGCTCCTGGGATCATTGGAACACACAAACCCCTCCACCACGATAAGGTGTCGGCTCTAGAAGAGGAGGAATTTGTTGGAATGGTTAATTTTTACCACCGTTTCATCTCTGGGGTTGCCCACATTATGTTTCCCCTGTACTCTGCACTCAGCACCGTTTCAGCTAAGGCAGTGGTTGACTGGACTGCGGATCGGTGTCAGCCATTCCGTACTGCTACATAGGCCTTGGTGCATGCTACATTGCTAGCCCACCGCAAGCCAGATACTCCCATTGCTGTCACTACAGATGCTTCAGATATTGCTGTTGGCGCGATACACAAGTATGGATGCATTAACATAGTTAATGGCAACCACCAGCCTTTTTCAGTCGCCAGTTACGCCCCAGTGAGCACAAGTACAGCACTTTCAACCGCGAGCTCTTTGGTCTGTACTTAGCTGTGAGCCATTTCTGCTTCCTGTTTGAAGAGTGTCCATTCACTGCTTTTGTGGATCACAAGCCATTGGTGGCTGCAATGAGCAAGATTTCGGACCTTAGTCTGCCTGTCAGCAGCATCAGTTGGCGTTTATTTCAGAGTTCACCGCAGACATCCGTCATGTTGCTGGCAAACAATGTAGTGGCTGATTATCTCTTGCATTTGGTGGTTTGTGCTGTTTACTTTGGTTTAGATTATGCCCTTGTAGTAGTGGTGATTATTAGGTTCAGTACGGTAATGCAACAGTGTTACGGTACTTATATAGACCAATGGGAGCGCTGTTCATTGATGACCGTTTTTCTGAGTAAATCAGCACGTTTGTGAAATCGCATTGTCTCCGTGTGCGTTCTTCCACAAATACTACAGCCCTCATGGCAGCTGACCAGGCCTCTGGCAGTGGTATTCAAGGGTTGCGGCCGGCTAACACTGGCCTGAAGCTGCAGGACGTACTTTTTGGTGACACCTAACTGCTTTGTGATGTCTCCACAAGAACCGCATAAACTGCAGTACCGTGTGGCTGGCGGTGTTGTGTATTTGAGGCCATGCATGGCCTTTCCCATCTTGGTCGCAAGCCATCCCAGAAGCAACTTTCAGCTAAGTTGGTTTGGCGCAGGATGTATGAGACTGGGTTGCATCTTGCCTTGCTTGTCAGCGGTCTAAGATTCAGCTGCACACCAGGGCCCCTATGGCACCTTTTGCCGTTCCAGAACATTGATTTGATTATGTCCATGTGGATTTAGTTAGTCTGTTGCACCTTTTGACCATCCTCGATCGAATGACTCGCTGGCCGGAGGTGGTGCCATTAGCCTCCAAAGCCACAGCAGATGTGGCTCGGGCTTTCATCAGCTCCTGGTTCTCTTTTTTTGGTGTGCCTGCCAACCTGCCGTCTGATCGTGGAGCAGAGTTCACCTCCGACTTGTGGAGTGCAATTGCCTGCCCGTGAGTTAGGAATAACTCTCCACCGCGCCACTGCTTATCACCCACAAGCTAACGGGTTGTGTGAGCATTTTCACTGCTCCCTGAAGGCTACCCTTCATGCGTCTCTTCAGGCGAGTGATCCAATCTCCTAAGAGGTGGTTTCCTCTGCCCCTGTGAATTCTGCTGGGGCCTGTGTAGTGGGTTTTATTTTGAAGTTATGTTTTTCTTCCGGCCAGAGTTTGTGTTTTAGCAGCAACCGGATATGCTCCTTTTTCATTATTAATTAAGTTATCATTTTCTTTCATTTCTTTTCTTTCACTGAAACAAGCGGTCTCCTGTCTTTTCTCTGCTTGCCACACCATCTTATAAGTGTTCCTCCCATCTTTTTTTAGGGTTAACAAGGACGTCTCCATGTCTGGCAAGCTGAAAGAGTAGGGAATGGACTCACAAGAAGCAGTGTTGCCAAGGTCAATAAACGGTTCCTAGACGAGTGTGGAACAGATTCCTGAACCCTAATCTTAAACCTAAGCCTAACCCTAACCCTAATTTGGTGCCTTAGGGTGAAACTACTAGGTCTTTAATCTAGAGCAGGGGTGCTCTATGTATGAGATGTATGGTTATGTTTGTGTTCATTGAAGCTTGTATTTGTGTGAACTAAATTGTTAAATGTTGTGTGTACGTCCTGATATAGTTTTCACGGTGATAATATCGGACGAGACGGACAGAGTTGTCGTTGCTCGAAACTTTAAATAAAAAAGAGGAAAACTAAAGCACCTGTCGAGACTCTCTGGGACCCAAGGGCTGCAACACACCAGAATCAACAAATAACATTAGCATTAATGTGAAGGGCGATACTGAGATCTCAACTGTAAATGGGGCAGGTCTGGCTCAAAAATGGTGGTTTTAATGCGCAAGATGTCATGCAGGTGGGAGTCACTTAGTCTTGTCCTCACACGGTTCTTATTCATGTTCATAACCGAGAATGTCTTCTCGCACAAGTACGTCAAGCCAAACAAGCTCAACATTTTCTTAGCTAATGTTTGAATCTCTTGGAGCCTGTCTTTATCCAGCTGCTGGTAAAAGTTGACGAGAGAGATGTCGGTGCCAGCTGCGACACTCCGTGTCATACTGCAGCTCAATGAGCTCCAACTGCAGGTGCGCTGGAACGTCGTAGGGATCCACGGAAAAAGTAGAGGAAAAAAACCTGATCTCCTTTTCAATAGTTGCAAAATCCCTGAAACGCTGTTGAAACTCCTCAGCCAGAGATGAGATGTTTGCGGCATACCTCCTCATTTGCGCTCTGATATTGTGCGCTGGTAAACGGGTCATTATTTCTTGCAGAGATTGGAAATGTGTGGTATTGGGCTGCGTTTGTGACAGGTGGCTTTGGAAAAATAGCAGCTTGGTCCGAAAGGCTTTAATATGTGAATACAGTTGGCTTATCACTGCATTTTGCCCCTGAAGGCTTGTGTTCAGGACGTTCAGATGTCGGGTTATGTCAACTAAAAATCCAAAATCAGCCAGCCAAACAGGATCGGTTAGTTCTGGCATCGGTTGACCCTTTTTTGCCAAGAATTATCCTCTTTAAGAGAGTAGAAACGCTGCAGTGTAGACCCCCGATTGAGCCATCTTACATCAGTGTGATACACAACATCTCCGTATTCAGCATGGATGTCCAGTAGAAATTGTTGAAACTGGCGGTGGCACAGGGCTTTAGAGCAAATATAACTAATACCCTTTATCACCGGTTTCATAACGTGATCATATCTCAGATGTTTGGCACATAGAACTTGTTGGTGAATAATACAATGTAGTTTTATAGCTTTACCTCCTTCTTCCCTGACTTTGTTACACACTAGGGTTGATAAACCACTGTGCTCGCCAACCATGGCAGGTGCGCCATCCGTAATAATCCCCATGATTTTATTCCACTGTAGTTTAATGTGTAGACACCCTAATACTGACAGGAAACATATTGAGTGGTCACTTACAAGTTCACAAACCTACCCTATTCATTGGAGACTCTAATCTTAGTAGAATACCTTCCATTAATAATCCACACATACAAGTAGACAATTTCCCCAGGGCCAAATTCAGTCATATTGCTACAATTATACAAAAACTGCTATTAAACAGATACAAGGCCTGTGGAGAGCAGCAAATAAAATCTTTCCCCATGCCTCTGTTACGTCCCTGGGCTCCAGTAGGCGGGGCCCGCCAGGTGGAGCCGATCGTCTCCGCTTACCTCCAACATAAAGGAGGCGATCACTAAGGGTCCGACGCGAAGTATTGAGCCAATGATTTTCATCAGCCATACCAAGCACTTTTTCGTCTCGCGTCTCCCTGCCTGCCCTCTGTTTCGTTGCCTACCTACGTCTGGAATCCTTGCCTGTTTTCTCCCTCTCCGCAGCCCCGCTCCCGTCCCTTATCGCCCATTGACTCCCACAATTTACCACTACCTGAAATAAATAAATTATGGTTCAGAGTGGATCCTAGGGATCCAATTCATTGGACTAGGGATACAGCGGTCTTAATTTTTTAATTCTGGAACAAGCAGTTAAATTACTAAGAGTGGAGACGTGCCAGCCTAAAGCACTCCACTCCAGTAGCATCTTCAACTTATCCAAAACTTTTACACTTACCTCAGACGAGAGGGGTCTCCTACAAAAGGGACTTACCTTTATCCCCACCCCCAAACAAATGGGTAACATAGAACTGGCTAGGGATGTTCACCATTATAATAGAAAACTAAAAATATTAGATTACTTTAAGTATAAGCAACAGTACAATAAAGTTCCATTCACCGACCCTTCTAATTGGGAACCTAAAATACAGCAAGTGTCCATGGGTATAAAACAATTAAAGAAACACAATAATACTAGATTTAGAACATTAACGCACCAATACATTCACAAGCACTGTGATGGCTACAGCCACCCAGTAAGACCAGAAATGCATGGATAACTTTAGTTGATTTATTTTGTATACTTTTGCTTTATTTACAGTGATTCATAGATCTTAGTTGATTTTTGTCATGTGTTTGTGGTAGTATATATAGGTATATGTTGTAGGGTTATGTGTAATGATTAATTTAGTTATCATTTAGCTTGCAGTTATTTTAGTTGGGGGGGATGGTTTCTTCTATGTAATATGAAGGTGTGGCTGAGGGCGGCGATCACTCAAAAGGGACAGCCCCTGGAGCAGGAGCAAACCATGTGCTGCCATGGCAAGAGGGGAGAAGTTCAGGTATTGATGTGTTTTGCTTTGTGTAATTGTATAGTCATTATTTGGTTTACCCCTTCGTGTGTGAATTGGTTTGGCCAAACCGCTATATATGTTCCCCCATGTCTTTATTAGGAAGGTAGGTCTTTCAGTTAATATTTTGCTTTGTAGTGTTGAGTTTGTTCATTTTTGTTGACCTCTTCTATGGGCCCAATTAAGATCTTGAGTTTGTTATTGTTTGTATTTTGGGGGTTAATAAAGCCCTATTTCTTTAATTAAGTTCCTGTGTTTGTGTTGCCTTGCTGCATGGTCCCTTACAATTAGTTGCAGTTGGTGGGATCATTCAGTGGCAAACACAGGGTTTTTTTTTTTGTTGGATTTCCTCTGTTCCCCTCCGTTGAGGTTTGTGGAGGAAGAAGGGGAAAAGACCAAGGAGCACTGATGAGCTCACAGACGCTGCAGGAGAGGCTAGCTGGGAGCGATTGAGGGAACCATAACTGATTTAATGAGCCATTCGCAGTTTCACTGTACCGGCCGTGCGTACTTAAACATTAAGCCATGCATGTCTAAGACAAGCATATGCTACTGGCAGGATCAACCTCAACATCAACATCAGTTCCAGCTATTGCAGATGGAAGTACAGGCCCGGACCTCACCAACACCAGCTCCCTTACCAGCAGATGGGCCTTCGGACATGGAGGAGCCTCATCTCCCTCAGGCCCAAGATGGGGCTATGGCTGCAGTCGCTAATCCAGCCACGGGGGTGGCAAGTTAATATCATTCACACTGCAAGCTCAGGTTAGGTCCCTTACAAGCACAATACAACAGCAGAACAAAGAAGGGCCATCAAAACCTTACGTCATAGACATTGTAATTAAGCCAGCGGACAAAGGATCCGGTATTGTCATTATGGATACACAACAGTACAAATTGGAAGCATTAAGACAATTACAAGACAGGAATGACTATATCCCATTAACTCACTCACTGGATCAGGAGACAGCCAAATTAGTTAACAGTATCCTTAATGACTTATATTACAAAAATTCACTGTAAAACAAAAGCACTTTTTAATGGGACCAGATAATCCTCGCCCCAGAGTTTTCTATTTATTACCCAAAATTCACATGGATCGTAAACTATGGACAGATGAAATTCCTAAAACTTGACCCGGAATGATTTTTAATTTGACGGCCAGAGATACCTCCACCTACGGGGTACAGCGATGGGGAAGATGTTCGCCCCAGCCTATGCGAACATCTACATGGCAGATTGGGAGGAAACGTTGTTCCCCAAAAGTGAACACCCCCCTTGTCTGTATCTCTGGTACCTGGATGATATCTTTGACCTGTGGCAACATGTACAGGACTTCAATGCTGCCACATCCATCTTGTTTAAAGCATTGAGGCACAGAGGCTATACAAAACGATTTTTAAGTGGAATTATAACAAAAACCCCTTACCTGACTAACCCTTAGGAACCCCCTGTACCCCCTCTGCCCCTAACCCTAAAGACCACCCTTTACCTCCTTTCCCCGTAACCCTAAGCCTAACCCTTCTCCCTAACCCTAAAAGACCCCCCTTTACCCTTTCCCTCTAACCCTAAACAACCTCCTAATCCTTTGGAATCCCCCTTACCCCCCACCCTTAAGACCTCATTTACCCACCTCTCCCTTTAACCCTAAGGTCTCTCCCATCCCCTAAGAGCTTCTCCTTACCCCTTTTCTCTCCTAACCCTAAAGATTCCCCTTTACCGTTAGGACCCCCTGTAATCCCCTTACACCTCAACCTTCGAGGTTCCTCTGGACCCTTTCCTTCCCTAACCCCAAGTACTCCCTTTCCCCATAATCCTAAAACCTCCCTTTACCCCTGCTTTCCCTAATCCTAAGGGCCCCTCTTCCTAAGTCCACCTTGATAGTTTTCCTGGGGGCAAGTTTATCCATATCTCCATAATTCTACAAAAGTTACCCCCACAACCACAGGTACAAAAAGTCATTCTGGCAGTAGGCCTTAAAGAGGGGGACCACCACCCCGGTCTGCCAGTCCAGAGGCACTGCCCCTGATGTCCACGTGATGCTGCAGATGTGCGTCAACCAGGACAGCCCCACAGCATCCAGAGTATTAAGAAGGGGAACCAGAGGGTGTGCTCCAACTATAGGGGGATCACAGTCCTCAGCCTCCCTGATAAGGTCTATTTGGGGGTTCTGGAAAGGAGGGTCTGCCAGATTGTTGAACCTCGGATTCAGGAGGAGCAGTGTGGTTTTCGCCCCAACTGTGGAACAGTGGACCAGCTCTATACTCTCCGCAGGGTTCTGGAGGGTTCATGGGAATTTGCGCAACCAGTCTACATGTGCTTTGTGGACTTGTAGAAGGCATTCGACAGTGTCCCTCCGGGAGTCCTGTGGGGGGTGCTCCGGGAGTATGGGGTGCCGGGCTTCCTTTTAAGGGCTGTTCGGTCCCTGTATAACCCAAGAGTATCTAGCTGCAGACGCCTGTAGAGTGGAGCTCCACAGGAAACATGTGACCTCTACTGGAAACTACGTCCAAGATGTGTTTTCTGCACAGGAGACACATGTCCTCTACTCTGTTACCGAAAAGAGAGAGTCTGGAGCAAGTCTGCGAATCTGAAGTAAGTTAAGCCAAGCGACAAACATATTAAAACAATCTTATGTGCACACAATCTTTGAGTCTAACGTTATGTTGCTTGACGAGCTGTTTTAGCATTTGTTGTCATATAGAACAGGCTTTGCATGAAAACATTTAACGTTTACTTTAAAAACTAGTATTTTTGTTCGCGGTTCTTCGGGCATGCTGCAAAATCTTATTAACCATCTAACAGTTAAGTGTATTCAGTTGGAAGCCGTAGGTGCAGTAATCCTTACACTGTATTGTTTTTCTGAAATTACATTTGTCATTAAATTAACAGGAACAATGATTTATGAACTTCTGATTGTAAATATGGATTCATGTTTAAAAACGGCTTTACTTTTTCAAGGTATGTTGTGTCTAGGTATTATACCCCGGAGCACACTACCATGCCGGGACAAGGGACATTATCACTGCCCTTTGTGCAAAAGGACAGTTATTCGCTGGGTTGACATAGAAAGGCATTTAGTGCTGTGTCAGAGTCTTCCACATGCTGTAGCCTCTGCAGCAGTGAGCCTGCCCCCTCGCTGTACCCCCTGCAGTTGTGGTGGAACACTCATATGCGCTGCCTTCTCCAACTTTGCTGACTGAAGCAGAAAAAAACACAAATTTGGTCAGATGCAGTCAATGTAACCTTACTGTTCTTCGGAAAAACTTAAAAACGCACTTGCTGAGGAAGCATGTAGATACGCCACAAGATATTACACAAATGAATCATTTACAAAGTGTATGTGTTGATGAAAAAACAGCATATTTGCTGTACAAATACTAGACATGGGTTTTCAGTGCCAGTACATGTACAAAGAAAAATCTGGGGTAAAACTCATCAGGTCAGATGAGAGTTAGAGGAATGTCACCAGTATCATTTGCTGGCTCAAAGGAGTGGACTTAGCTATAGTTTATGTAAGCATGTCCACTCTATAGATTACTGCAGAAAAACTGTTCCAGAAACATTTCTGAAGGAAGACATCCTGAGGAAAATGATGTCTCTGAAATTCTTTGGCGAGCCAAAGGTTGTAACGTGTATTAACAGGCAAATGCACATGTTCCACTGTGCTGGTGCTGCAAATGCAAATGTTCCACTGTCCACTCCAGTGATGGTGGAGTTTGGGGAATCAGCATCACAGATATGTCTTTCCATTCATGAGCCTAAAATACACAGGTTTTGCCATCTTGGCAGAATATTTGCGACATATAACAAACAGAAGAACACCTCGCATTATGCCTGTGCCAAAACATTGTGTCTTCACAAAAGCATTTCAAAGTGGGTTCTCTTTCAAACACAAAGAGATCTCTTCAGGACAAAGGTTCCACCTTCACTGATATCAGAGAATACATCTGGATCTCTACACAATACTGCTGTGGAGTGAAGTGTGCGCTACATATTTAAAGAAAAAAAAAATCCTCGGACACTGGCAAAAGAGATCACTGAACAAAAAAATAAAATGGAACCTCAAAAACAATTTGTTCCTGTTGAGACATTGTGTCAATTATGACCAGGAAATCCTGTACTCCATAAGGCAGTGCAGGTCACTAAAGCTCGAATTGTCAGCATGATGGGCGTTACTTGGAGGGGTTAAGACAAGAGAAGTTTCCTTCCAGGGATGCTATTTTCTATGCTTATTGCCACTTCGAGGCTTTGACTGACACAGAGTACACCTTCTCCTGCATTAATTGTGGATTTCACCCCCCTGTGGTAGTCATGGATTTGCAGAAAGGGGGTTTTCAACTTGAAAGGTAAGTTATTTGTGTCTATGTTTGTGTTACATGTGTTGAATATCAGTATATGTTGACTAATATCAAATAATTTTAGTGAGTGACCTCAAAGCACCACCTGAAGACTTTGAAGGTGAACATAATGTTGAAGAATTTTGGAACTATGTTCATCTGGAGATAAGTCGTGTTTTTTTTTTCTCAAGTAACAGAAACAGTTTTAACAGTTAACAGTTTTGTTAATTTAATTACCTTTCATTTATTTGACTATTTTGATAGAGTTTTGATTACAATTAAATGTAATATTGATCTCTAGGCAGTTCAAAGAACCCATTTGCTGTTTTCCCAAGATACGCACACCGGGCACCATGGATTGGCAGTGAAACGCGGAAAAGTGACATTGTGCTCAACACTGAATTTAAAAAAGTGAGGACCTGTCCTTCTTCAGATGACCACAGCTTGGCAGTGTCACAGAAGACCGACTTATTGACGAAACAAAAGGTAACATAGCTTTAAAGTTGTCAGAATACTGTATGTAAGTGTTTTGTTTACAGTTTTTGTAAATATAGGTTGGAGTTGTGAGAAGACTGTGCAGGGCCTGTTAAACTGATTCCAAGGGCTCTCGGTTTGACCTCATCACCAGACTACGGGAGAAGATGAAAGCCAACATGGTGTATGATAAGGATTTTCAAAGCATTTGGGGAGCCTCTGGTAAGTTACAGTGTCTCTTAGTAATTTGTATGGATTTTGTAATTGAACGCATTTTACAGTTTCATTTTTTTTTCCCAAGCGGATGGTCAGTTATACTACGTCCACATAGGATTGTATACGGCATTAAATTTAATCTTCGTGCTGAAAGTCCGAGACTTTGCAGACCTCCTCCTCTGCTGGAAGCACATACCCAACATCTGTGTTTATGACTTTGCAAGAGGTTTAGCAGCATACACCAACTTACGAGTTCCCCACACCTTGCCGTTCCAACCACATGAGGGTAGACTGGCTGAACCCACAGAAGAAAATATCAAGGCAGCACAAGATGGAAAAATGCAGGTGTCTCTCCCATGGCTGCATGAAAGGATGGAATGTGCAAAAGAAAATGCTCATCCAAACACTGGATCATCAGACCATTACGTCCTTTACGATAGCTTTGTCAACCAGGACAGCCCCACAGCATCCAGAGCCTTTAGGAACTCCGGGCGCATCTCATCCACCCCTGGGGCCACCGAGGACCTTTTTAACCACCTCAGAGACCTCTGCCCCAAAGAGAGGCAAGTCCACCCCCAAGTCCCCAGACTCTGCTTCCTCATTGGAAAGCGTGTCGGTGGAATTGAGGAGGTCTTCGAAGTATTCCTTCCACCGAACCAAATCGTCCCAAGTTGAGGTCAGCAGTGCACCATCCCCACCATAAATGGTGTTGATGTTGCACTGCTTTCCCACACGGAGCTGCCAGATGGTGGACCAGAATTGCCTCGAAGCCGTTTTCCATTGTCTCACCAAACTCCTGTCATACCCGGGTTTTTGCTTCCGCGACTGCCGAAGCCGCACCCTGCTTGGCCTGCAGATACCTGTCAGCTGCCTCTGGAGTCCCACAGGCTAAAAAGGCCCGATAGGACTCCTTCAGCTTGAGGCATCCCTCACCAATGTGTCCACCAGTGGGTTCGGGGATTGCCGCCGCGACAAGCACTGACCCTCCGCAGGGTTCTGGAGGGTTCATGGGAGTTTGCCCAGCCAGTCTACATGTGTTTTTTGGACTTGGAGAAGGCATTCAACCGTTTCCCCCGGGGAGTCCTGTGGGGGGTGTTCCGGGAATATGGGGCGCCGGGCTTCCTTTTAAGGGCTGTTCGGTCCCTGTACGACCGGTGCCAGAGTCTGGTCCGCATGGGCGGCAATAAGTCGTTCCAGTGAGGATTGGACTCCGCCAGGGCTGGCCTTTGTCACCGATTCTTTTCATAGTTTTTATGGACAGAGTTTCTAGGCACAGCCAGGGCGTTGAGGGTGTCTGGTTTGGTGACCTCAGGATGGTGGAATGGGCCAAATGTAGAATACTAGGGGTACTGGTGCAAAATGGGAAACTTCGTTCGGGATGGGAGAAAGTGAGACGTTGAAACAAATGCAAACAATTACTTTACTGCAGGGCTCTGACAGCACTCTGCATCAGACAGAAGCAGAGACCCAGACGCGGAAACTCCGCAGACGCATAAACAACAGGTAACGGTCAATGTTCAATTCCATCATTAGTATGGGTAGCCTACCCCCCACAATGGGGGCTAAAATGGGGTATAAAGTTAAAATAAGTAGTCCGAAGGGGGTACTAAGTAATGTCAGTGTTGGAGATGCAATGGATAAAATTGTTTCTCTAACAGCAGGTACTCCAGATCAAGGAGGGCAAAAAACAGGAGACCCCAATGCCTCAGGAGGGCTCTAACGTGATGAATGAGCAGGTGGAGGGACAAAGTGTTCAATATCAAGCTCAATCTAAGGCCCTCCCTTTAAAGGCAATAATTAAGAAATCTCCGGTAGTAGTAGTGGGGAAGGATATAAGGGAGGCTTTGGAGACCTCCTCAGAGGAGGCGGGGTTAGAATCTATGGAAAAAGTAGTTAGAGTACCAACTAGGACTGTGGATGATGACCCTAGGGATCCACAAGGAATATGGGGAGCGGGCCCATAATCATTTGAGGGGCTCTCCCATAGCACTTATTTATTCATAGCACAGGTACACCTCTCCAACAAAGTAATACATACTAACATTGTTTATTATGGTGGAGCGATATTAACAACTTTAACAAATATTCAAGCACTTGTCTCTTTTGAACGGGACTCACAATGATTTGGACCACCCATTTGAGGCATATAACTGTACAGATTATAACTTTCAATTATATAGACATTTTAGCAGAGGTAAAAGATGAATCTATCAGGACAAATTGGCTTTGCGCTCCTTTATATTGCCAAGATTGTAATTTGAATAGTATCCCATTCAGGTTATCTACCACTGTAAAATTTCCCCTCCTGTAAAATACAGTTTAAGATAATCTTTATGAATTGACAAGGAGATCTATCTTAACCCTAATTTGGGGCCTTAGGGTGAACAGGTGGTTTATAGGTAATATGCTACTAAAGCAACCTATATTGTGATTTCCTGTCCTATGTGGCCCCAGATCTATCATAAAAATATATTTAAAAACATATTCGTTGCAGATGCCACCATAAAAAAATGCACACCAAAGAAAAGCCCGGGAATGAGGAGGATAAAAACATATTTTTATGTCTGGAAATGCCATACTTTTTCTAACCCTAAATCTAGCCTAACCCTAGGAGATCCTTCACTGGACCCTAGACACCAGAAACTTAAAGGTGAGAACTGCTTTTTATCTTATCTGGCATCCCTAGCTATCCTGGTTTTATTTTCATATGCCTTCCTCACGTAATAGATTCACTGTCTTGGCCGACCCTGAACAGGCCCATACCAGGGATCCCAACCCTACCCAAACTAATACAGCAATTTCATTTGATGAAAATGTAATTAAGGTCTATTTTAGACTTATACAAATGACTCACCATTTAAAAACAGTCGAACAGGCACTAGAAACACTTTCCCAGCAGGGATGTTAAAACAGGTTAATAAACCAACCCAATTCATTAAACTCGCCATGCCCTCCTTTATCACATCAAATAATTTAACACACACTCTTGGATGGAAACCAACATGCATATCCTACAGGACCACTACACACAGGGGAGGGAAACATCGTTAAACCAATTAGACAGATGGGGGAATAAGGAATGGGGTATAGCTAACAAATGGGCACAAACCAGATGCAAACAGAAACTGAGGCCAGACACTTTAAACACAACCAAACACATTATAAAAACTCACCTGGCAGAAAACGTAGAGCCCCTAAACACCATAAAGGATGATGAGCCACGTCCCACAACAACAATCCCTTCCCCTCACAACAGTTAGAAAATCAGAACAAAACCCCGCAGCCCCTTCAATTTAAACCATGCCCCAAACAAATTACAGTGCAGGCCCAGGTACAGCACACTTTGGTTCCAGTCCAACACAAAAATTCCAACAATAAAGTGAATCAAATAAACTACCTTCAGGATCTCTCTTTCACTGGTCCCGGTCCCCCGGAAGCCAAAGCTTCACTGGGAAAGCCTAATAAGGCGGGGAATAAAATGCTGAAAGGGCAACAGAAGGGAAATCATTCCCCAGTTGAATCCCTCCTTGAATATTCCCAAACGATACCAAATACAGGGGCCAAACATAAAAAATGACAACCACACAATCTAAAGCCTCCTACCTCCTCAGTTACATCAGAGGAGGATTTTCAGGACCCAGTAAAAATGAAAACTCGCAGGCCACAGAAGCATCTCCCCACGAATCACAAAGGTAAAGAGTGGTCATTCAAGGTCCATAAACCAGTCATCTTTAGAGGAGACTAATCTGTGCAAAAATCCTCAAATAGACGACCCCCAAATACAAATGGAAAAGTGACTTCCGGAAACTATCAATCACCTCAATACAATTCTGCAGAAATTAACCCCCCCAGCCACAAGTAGAAAAACTAGTCCTTT
The DNA here is from genome assembly GCA_019775915.2 of Cyphomyrus plagiostoma. Taxonomy (NCBI): domain Eukaryota; kingdom Metazoa; phylum Chordata; class Actinopteri; order Osteoglossiformes; family Mormyridae; genus Cyphomyrus; species Cyphomyrus plagiostoma. The sequence continues at coordinate 1,945 of JABFEA020003780.1, read as the reverse complement.
CAGTAGTGTTATGTGCCATGAGTGTTTTGGATATGTATACCGGACGTCTTCGTCTTCTGCCCCAAGTTCCACTCGCCAGCTGCTGCAACAGCCCGCCTTCCAGATTCCAGCCACGCCCCTTCTGCCCTTTGACCTCTAACCCTGTGTTCTCATTTCAGTTTCTTGTTTAATGAATCTGCAACAATTTCAAAAATGATTTTTTTTTGTCTGTCAATATGGGGTGCTGTTAATGAGGGAAAAAATAATTTTGAATGATTTTAGCAAATGGCTGCAATATAAGAGTGAAAAATTGAAGGAGGTCTGAATACTTTCCGTACCCACTGTATATACATTCTCTAGTAATACTAAACTCACGGATTTGCCACAACATTTCAAACAATATGGCCGGGAAAATGTAACAATCTCAGGACTACAAACTAACATCAATTGATCAGATAGACAAAGAGGGAGGGTCGAATACAAATGGATCCAAAAAATACAAACCTGGATGCCTTGGGGTTTTAATATGAGATGAGGCAGACTGGACGGGAATATTCCGAGGGATTTGCTGGTGTTAAAGATAGGAAATGGGAGATATACAGCACTTAATTAAAAAAAAAAAAAAAAAAAAAAAACATAGGGACTGTTACATCCCCGGCTCCAGTGGGCGGGACCAGCCAGGTGGAGTTCCATAAATCCATCGTCTTTATAGGAGACTCAAATCTCAGTAGGATCCCTCAAATAAATAATCCCCAGGTACAAATAGTTAGTTTTCCGGCAGCCAGTTTTTGACATCCTAAAAAAACGACCCCCCCTAACCACAAACACAAAAAGTAGTCCTCTCAGTAGGAATCAATAACAGAACACCCCAATAAGAGCTCTACAAAACAGCCACAGGCCTTATGGAAAACAGCTAAAATCACTTTCCCTAACGCATCAATTTATACTCCCACCATTCAGTGTTCCGATCTTTTACCCAGGGCACATAAAAACAACCTGACATTCAACAATTACATAAATTCACAAGGGACACCATTATTAGACCCAAATAAATTATGGTTTAAAGTATATCCAAGAGATCAAATCCATTGGACCAGAGAGGGCATTCCAAATCTATATGCCAACATTTATATGGCATCCTGGGAGGAGACACTTTAAAAAAATGTAAACATCTTCCTAGGCTATACTATAGATATCTGAATGATATTTTTGATTTATGGCGACACGGAGAATCACTTTTCGTAAGTACAATGAACAAACATCATCCTAGTATCACAGTCAAATAGAAAACCAGTTCCCAATGTATAGATTTCTTGGACAACAGTTTTCTTTAGTGAACCCGTAAATAGCAACAGGACCCTTAAAACCAAGGTTTAAAGACACAGATATACATAACATACTGTACAAGACTAGTTACCCTCCAAAACATACCGTCACATCACTGATTAAATCTCAGCTTTAGATTTTATCGGTTGTGTAGCTTCAGACATTCATTGAGTGTTTTGGCCCTCAACCACTACAACCTCTCGTGTTGGCAGTAGAGGCTGACATTTTTTCGGGAATCCCACGGGTCACGGGATTCCCGTGGGATTCCTGCAGGATGGGAGTCATCTTTGCTATTAATCACGGGATTGGGACGGTACAGGATAAAATAGTTAACGGGAGCAGACGGGAGCGGGAATCAACCAATAGGAAAGACGAAAAAAAAAAGTAAATGCACCACTTTGTAGTTTCCTTTTAATACGCCTATAATGTAACGCAATTAAAAAATAACTACATGACCCAGCCGTCCCAGAAGCCATCGTTTTGTCACGGCTTTCCCGCCGGAATTCAAAGAGCAGTGATGGAGGGAGCTAACATCCGCGGAGAAGTCGATGTGGCAAAAAATTATTTACAGCGCAAAGTCAGAAGTAATGACATGTCTATTAAGTTCACAGAACTGGTCGGAAAGTCTGAAATATTAAGT
>JABFEA020003779.1:0-15521 GCA_019775915.2 Cyphomyrus plagiostoma | reverse complement strand
CTGCTGAGACTGCTGCCCCCGCGACCCGACCTCGGATAAGCGGAAGATGATGGATGGATGGATGGATGGATGGACATAATATGGAAAAAAATGTACTCTGTGATGTATTGCAGCTGCCATGTTCATGGAGCACTGGAAAAGAAGACAGATGCGACTGAACTACATATGGGATCTGACAGGCTTTGAAGACGAAGAGGTGAGAGAGCATGAGAGACAATGGCTTTATGCTTGTCCTTGTCTGTCATGTTAGGGATTGTGTTTACTTTCCTTTTATGAAGACCCCTCAATCCTGAGCAGCACTGTCTACCCTGGCATTATGTCACAAGTGTGAATGGTGGCCAGTGAGAGTTATTGTTCAGTAATACTTATGTGAAATCAGTGACAGTGAGTCCTTATACCTGCATGCGTAGGAAGTTGAATGAGAGCCTTGAAGATCTTATGCATCACTTTTAGAGGAGAAATACGGGAATCTGGTGCCATATTACAGGCACTTCCTAACTTGCAGATTCTAGCTTAACTGTTAGGTGACTATGGTAACTAAGGTTAGGACCTTATTTAGGAAAAGGCCATTATAGATGAACAGATCAAAGTTCCTATCTTAACTTAAGAGAGGAAAAGTGAATTACACAAGCTTCCTAACTAAAATCTTAAATCAACTCTTCTATAATAAACTTGTCTTGTCTTATCTTGTCTTTCGTTTCCATGTTTTTCATCGGGTTTTCTTGAAGGAAGCTTTAAAGGTTTGCATTACGTTTTTGCATTATTTCATGTCTGTCTTGAGGCTGATTGCTTCTTTCTGCAGCTGCTCACTGCAGATTTTCTGGGATTCTTCCTCACTTCACATACTGAGTTAATGCTCCCCAGTAGCCTTTTTATGGTCTTATCTATTTCACCCTTTTGCTTATGGCTTCATCCAAGCAGTTGAACCACTTCGTTCTACAGTACTGTGCAAGTTTTACAGTCAAAGGAAATCTTTACAGCTACTTATATGGGTAGTAAGTGTATGTTTGCTCAAAACAAAAACAAAAAAACACAATTTAACATTAGAATATATGTAAATTAAAAGTAAACAATAACAAGTAATATAAATTTATTCTGTTCACCAAAAAGTTATTGCTATCTAGTTGGATGGCTAGATGAACACCGCTTCAGATCCCAAACCTCTTCTCAGAGGCACCTCAGCCCTTCCATGTATTTGTTAAATTTCACCACCAGCTCACTTAATCAATTAAATTTATTACAAAAAACCCAGTGAGGTACTGATTAGACATATGAGGTGTGCTAGTGGTCAAGTCATAAAATGCATGTGTGTTGGATGGTTGTTGAAAATCCTGGGGTGACTTCAGGAGAGGCTTTGAAATGGTTACTCTACCAGTTTGACAGACATAATATCACATTTTTATGAACAGAGAGATCTTTAAGCATAATTTTTACTACCTAAGACTTTTGCACAGTACTGTATGTCCACCATCAGTGCCATCTGGCTGCACACTTACTATTTGTTGAGCATTTCCACAGCCTTGCACTTTGCTGGGCACGTTAAACACCAGGAGCATCACGGAACTCTTCCTCTCTCCACACTTATGGGTTGACCCTGCCTTTCTTTGATGGGACCGTGCTGTCATTTTTTTGGTGGTTTCAGTGCACTGCTAGGAAAAAATGACAAATGATAAAGATACTTCAACAAATATGGCAGAGGGCTTCATCCACCAAAAATATGCATGGCACATCTCAATTATGTTTATTCATGTAATGAACCAGTAACTACTCATAAAATTGCTGGGGAACCTACAGTAATGAATCATCCACAAGTTTTTTTTTTTTTGTTCCATGTAATTTAGTTCAAATGTAATACAATGTGAAATCTATGATACAATCATTAAATATGCTAATATCTTGTGACTGGTTGAAACCGCTAGTAACCAAAGTATGTGTGTCCTCTGGTGTCTGTGTTGCATGTGCGTTTTATTACATCCAGGATCATCCGCGAGCTGAGTATGAGTTTCGAGTCATGCAGAAGTCGCTAAAGAAGGATCAGAATACACAGAAGGTATGGGGCATTCAGGAGAGGATGATTTTGTTTTTGTTATTTATTTAGCCAAAACATGACGTTCCCCTGAATACAGCATCTTCCTTGATATATGTACATGTCATGTACATAGAATATCCACATATTTCGCATCCCCAGTGCTTGGTTTAGTCCACCTTGGTTCTTTTCTGTTCTAGTACTGGAAGATTCACATAATCAGATGAATATAGCTCAATTAATAACCGGTGGGATCTAACAGCACATTCCCGCCCCCAGTCACTACTGTGCTGGGTCTATTGCAGGTACAATCAAATGATCATATTTGGAGCTGCAAGATTTACTGCAGTCCATTTACCAGTTAGTGTTTGATGTAAAACAGCTGGCTAAGATTATTATTTGATTAGTTATATTTTTATTGCAGGTTTTGCAAGAATGAGCACATTGTATAATTTAATTTTCTGTTGAATATTTTCTGAAATATAATTTTATTGTGATTTTGATAAGTATTTTAAGGTATATTTTTTACTATAACTAGATTTTTGAGGATCAAAATGAAACGTGATGTTTTCTTCTAATGAATGTCTCAGTGTAATTAGTTGTCTGTTAGTCAGAGACACCCAGCAATGTCTGTAATGGGCTATCAGAATATCACTAAACATTTGTGCTGGAATCGACACACTAACACTAACATTATCCTTTGCCATTTACATTCTCATAGCCAGAAAAAGAAAAACTGACTTGTAAAGACAGACTTCCAGCCTACATGACTAACGTTGTTATGATGCTATTCATGGTGAGTATGCCACTTTGCTACACTAGCATATCTCTTTTAGTGAACTCTATTGATGAGAACATTTTTGCACTAAAATATTATGCAGAGTGTTGCTTTCATGCTATGTTAATATAAACTGTGTTATGTGAGGACTTATTAGAGCCTAAGAAACTGCCGCTAATCAGTGACATCATCCAGTTCGTAAGTTTGTTTTTGTTGTAGATTTTGTATGGATTTTTTTTGGAGTTGGATTGTATGTATTATAAAGCATCCTTGAGTGTGAGAAAGGCACTATGTAAATAAAACATTATTATTATTATTATTATTATTATTATTATTGTTGTTGTTGTTGTTATCATTTCCACCCCCTAGATTGGCGTGACCTTTGCCATTGTGTTTGGAGTGATCGTGTACAGGATATCCACCACATCGGCCCTGCACATGAGCTCTGACCCCACCACCCGCTCCAATGTGAGGGTGACAGTCAAGACCACAGCTGCAATTATTAACCTGGTGGTCATCATCATCCTGGATGAGGTGTACGGGGCTGTGGCCCGTTGGCTCACCATACTCGGTCAGTTTCACCATGCTGCTTACACCAATCGATGTCTATATGCATATGCAGTTCAGGGATCAGCGTGCGGCATTTTGCGGTGGCCTGATGGTTGAAGCTGGCTGAGGGAAATGAAAGTATGCATACAGACTCAAAGTTCATTTCTATGATGATATTTTCACTGATAGAATGCTCCAGCTAAAGCTGATTTTAGATCATTTTCATCAATTTCACAATCAACAGAGGTACCAAAGACTGACAAGAGTTTTGAGGAGAGACTGATCTTCAAAACATTCATCCTAAAGTTTGTGAATGCCTTCACTCCTATTATCTACATCGCCTTCTTCAGAGGGAGGTATGTGTCTCTCTGTGTCACTCTTACATCTGAGCTGCACTTTTAACATACATTAGTCTATCGAGAAATGTAACTGTATCAAACCTTATTTCCCTGAAGGCTTGTTGGTCGTCCTGGAAGTTACCTATATGTCTTTCAGTCTTATCGGATGGAGGAGGTAAAAATGATAATGTGTGGTGATTTTTTTTTTATGTTATTCAGCCATTTTTTTTTATCATATTAATAGTTACTTTTACAATATATGTGTAAATGTATTTAATATGAGTTTATGTTGATGATAAAGCCAATATATTTTGTTTTTGAAAACTTCTGAAAATAATTTTTAAACATTATTTATGATATTATTTTCACCAGTAGTTCTTAGTTGTGACATAATGACCTTGCTGGCGCTGTGATTGGTTGGTGAGGTGACGCTCCCCCCTCCTCCAGTGTGCCCACGGTGGCTGTCTGATGGAGCTCTGCATCCAGCTCAGCATCACCATGCTCGGCAAGCAGCTCATCCAGAACAATCTGTTTGAGATCGGAATCCCGTGAGTGCAGATCTCAGCCATTCAGTGTATGCACGGTCGTCAGGCTCACCTCCACGCCAAACTCCTTCATCAGTCCCATCACACGTCGCACTTAAGCTGCCAATGCCTGCACAACAGGTGGAAATGTTCGGTCATTTTACATTATACTCATAGCAGAATTTGCTTGTAATGATTTGTAGTGCATCTTGCCATTAGAAGGGTCCAAATATCACTGTTTTTTCCATGACATTTCTATGTTATCACCAAAATTTGTATACTCATGACACTCAAACAGCATATAAGACCCAGAATGTAAAGCCATTGAGTGACTTGAGTCCGTAATCTGTAAGGGGGAATGTGGCCTAGATCGTTTCTTTGTATCACATCTCAGAATAGAAGTTCCAGGCGAAGGGTTTCCGGGAACCTCAGTAACAATCCTTTATAGCTTAGGAACATCTGACGTCATGCTCCCCTCCCTGCAGCAAACTCAAAAAGCTGATAAGGTACATCAAGATGAAGAAGGGCGCCTTTCAGGAAGAGGAGCAGCGAGAGAAGAAACTGCAGCGCTACGAGACAGATCACTTCCTGGAGCCCTTTGCTGGTCTCACCCCTGAGTACATGGAAATGAGTAAGTCAGGAGCCTGGAAACACAGCTCCCCTTGGCTTCTGGGTGATCATCCCCTAAACACATTCTGTCATCTCTCCACTATCCTCACTAGACAGCAAGATGGTTACCCTGTATTTCATTTGTTGTATGAAACCTGCTATTACGATTATGGCTGGAATGTTTAGTTCTCATTAGTGAAGGTAAGAGCAGATTAATTACTCTGATTTATTTAATATACAGATCTGTTTAAATGTGAACGCGGTCATTAATAGTTATATACACATACCAGTTTTATTAGGGCAAACATGACAGGAATATTTTGAAATAGCTGTTGATGCTATACTAAATCATTCTTTAGTTTAATGTACACATGAAATATTAAATCCAGCTCACAACTGCACTGTCAGAAAATGGGTGCCATATCACTGTCTATATTTGTTTAAAATGGGACATTTTATTTTTGATACGGGCCGATCGCACAATATACAGGACAGGTGCAAACGGTAATCCTCACAAATTGCATAAGACTTAATTGCCTGATTAGTCACATGTTCCTTTTTCACAATTAAAAAAGTTCTAAAATGAACATTGTTATTTACAGCATATACACAGGATTATCAACAATAAACAGGGACAGTATCTACAAATTAACATTTTTTTAATCCAGTTCTTTCCGATTCCAATTCCTAGCTCATAAAACAATAAGGAATATGAAAAAACATCATTGTTCCTTGAATGTTTTTGACCCAACTTGTATGTTCCAGGTACAGTAACCATGTCACTTTGCCAATAAAATTCAAAATACATATATATTCAAAATAACCACCTAATTGGTGGGGAAAGATTCTGTAAATTGGCTTGTGAGTGGAATGTATAATAAATGAATAGGTGTATTTTCAGAGATACAAGTCACAACTAGGACTCGGAGTATTCAGGTAAAAACACATTTATTGCTTCCACATTTCTAGTTGATCCAAGCAGTACTTCTAGAAATTGTACTGGTTGGTGGGTGCGTGAGGAGTACAGATCAGATGGGAGGAGCAGGTGATGGGACTGTCCAGTGAATACACTGTTGTGTTGACAGCCCCGACTTTCTAGGAATTAAGGTGCTGCTGTTAAACTAAACAGGTTGCATAACGAGGATATGATAAAACTGAACTTTAATCTTCTCTGGAGAGCTTTGAGACTCTCTGTAATTGCCAGCCTAGTTTTCTTCGATCTGAAATCTATAAAAACAGTATTGTGGCTTGGTAGATTAAGGTCAAGCCCACTGTGAAAGTATTTTGATCTTTTGGTGTGTCCTTTTTGAAAGGGTCAATTAACTACATCAATGGGCTTAATCTTTTGAGAGCATTTCTTTTCTCAGCTGGACACTAGAGATTTATTCAGTTTTATCATTTTTATATATATTTAGAAATATAAAGAAAGAGACTAGTATATTGAACTGAATTCACCAGCTGCACTATAAATGTCACGTAAAAGCAATTAATTGTTGTAACCTTTGCTACAAAAGGCTTTTAGCTTAACCCACTACAGCAGGTTTTGTTTTCTGATACGTAATTTTGATGGTTTTTCTCTGCATTATTAAATGCCATCTAAAAGATTCAATGGAAATCAGCTTAGTATAGTACAATTTCAAAATACACGGAAGGGGTGTTTTTACGGGATGTGAAATTCCATTTCATTCTTGAAAGTCTCTTGTTGTCACTGTATTAATGCAGTACTAAGAAGGACAAGCTTAGGAAAACCACCTTTTTACAATTTGTCAGCACTCACTGGAATTCACATTCACAGAGAACATCTTATTTTCCAGCCAAACCAGCCATCAGGCCCTTTTAATCCTGGTGTCCCTTTTGTCTTCAGTCCCACCATTTAGCTCCCCCGATACACCTCCCATTCCCCAAGCTAACAGTGCATTAGCCTGTGGACCGTGGCATCTGCTGAGCACTGTTTTCCATCTGAAGTGTAGTGGCCAGTATTGAGTTTAATGTAGCACAGTAGATTGCCCCCCCCCAACTTATCCTCCAACACTAATAGTACCATTCAATCCTGCACTTTAGCTACACAAGGTCACACTGAGAACCCAGCAAACGGAACTGAAGGATAAACTTCCTGCAGTGGCTGCCTCTGAAGTAGATAAGGTCTCCAGTTATGTTTTCCACTTGACAGTCTCCCTGAGAATCACTTGGTACCACTGTGATAGCCTGGATGATGGAGATGACAGATGCCACTTCTGAACTGGCACTCTGGGTCCCTGTTCTCTGCCTGCTAAGGGCTGCCAGAGGGAGTTCCTGCATTGCACTCTACCGTGTGCAGCATTGCTGCGATGTTCATTCTGCCTGCTCACGCCACACATGCATATTCTAAGACTGTTAAGGCCGCTGACACGAAGGAGTTGCATAAGCGCTGCTTGTAAAATATCTACAAATTCTGCAATTAAGAGCAACTTAATACTAATAGTAGCTTAATAGTAGCTACAGTATGCGCATATTAGAATACTGTATGCATTATGTATTCATAGAATAGTGATACTTCATCCCATGAAGAAAGTGTGTTTTCACCTGTCCCAATTGGCCCTCCATGAGACACACAGACACATTTAGCAGTGAGAGTGGGGGTGACACTGCAGGGTTGGACAGTGTGCTGCACCCTTGGAGCAGCTGGGGTTAAGGGCCCGACAGTGATATCAGTCTGCCAACCACGGGATTTGAACTGTGACTAATCACAGCCTCAGAATCCTGACCTTCACTGCCTATATGAATATGCATATGAATTTTGTGTCAAACTGAAACTGCAAATGAAAATATTTTGTTAATACAAATACATTTTCCTTGTCACCTAGTCTCCTTTACTATAATGCTTTTATAATTCCATTTGGTGGTTCCTCACTTGAACGATGACCTCCTGACACACACCCCGATCCCTCAGGTCATCCCTGCAGATGCATATCCTCTCTGCCTTCTGTGTACAACATTCATACAATGATATTTATGCTACGCCCTGAAAAAAGCACCAGATGACACCCAACCCTTTTTTTTTTGCCTTGATTCTTCACTAATTTGTGTACCACTTAAATACAGGTGATTTTAACAGGAGTCCTTCTGTTTCCGCAGTCATCCAGTTTGGCTTTGTCACTCTGTTTGTGGCATCTTTTCCACTGGCTCCGCTCTTCGCCCTGCTAAACAACATCATCGAGATCCGTCTCGATGCCAAGAAGTTTGTGGCAGAGCTAAGAAGACCTATAGCTGCGAGAGCAAAAGACATTGGTGTGTTAAGTGTGACATGAGTGTTAGCTGTGTTATTTTGGAGTAAGTGTGTTCTGGAAAGTTAAAAACATTTTTTGACCCAGACACAGTCATCATCATGTTAATCAAATAATCTGAGTTGGAATTATAAATAAGTGGCTGTTAAAGATTTAACCTTGACTAATCCTTGTCAATTTGTTTAGGGGTTCTGTACATAATGCTGGTATTTTTCCAAAATAATTTTTTTAAATGTAATAGATTGTACAGTTTTCCTTTCAAAACATTAGATTCCAGGACACAATAACTTAAATATAGATTTATGGTGCTTCCCCCTTTATACAGCACTTCTCTGGACATCTGGGCTTTTTAGCTGTTGCCTAGTTCAAGATGCATAATTTGCATAATATTTCCATTTCCAAATAGCGATTGGGATGACCGTCCTGCAATAATAAGAAGCAAATGTGAATTTAATCCTAAATCGAGAACCGAGCACTGACGATCTCTTCTTCTTATTTAGGTATCTGGTATAATATCCTAAGAGGGATTGGCAAAGTAGCTGTTATTGTGAATGTAAGTAATCTTTTTGAACATTTGGTATGTTTGGTTCAATTACTGGTACTTCTGTAGTGACCTGTTGGCAGTTTTAGTCTTCAGTTAAGGCATTTAATTTTATACGCCGAAGAATGAAGATCGACATGCAGTGGAGGATTTATTGTAGGGAGATACTCAGGTTATGAATTCTCTCTCACTCTCAGACTGTAACAGAGAACAACATGCTCCTCTGCTCCTTTAAAGGCCTGCTGTCCTGTGACCTTGTATTAACACTCAGAGCAGGCCTTTGTAAAAGCAAAAATGTACAGCCATCCATATCACGGTTTTTCTTTTGTGTGGAGTCTCACCAAATATTCCTCCCTCTGGCAAAGATCACACCTTATATGGTCAGCCGTGACACAGGGCTGCCGGTGGCCTCTAAGCCCCACAATGGGCATATGTCCAAATAGACATCCTAAAATCTCAATCTGCTTTATTTAGTGGCGAGTTTTGAGCAGTGGTAGGTGTTGGCTCCCCCTCTGGCTTACTGCTGATAGCAAAGGGACGGGGAATAGGGAAGAGATTTGGAGAGTGATGTCACCAAGGGGAGAAATTCAGACATTTTAATCTAGGCCAGCACGACATGGTGAAAGGACATTAAAAGGTGCTGTCTAACTGCCTGGTTCAACACAACAAAAAACACAACCAGGAAAAAGCCTGTGATTGACAGAGGGTGATAATCCCGCCCACCAGGGGTTGTGAAGCTGTGTTTCTGACATTGCTGGTACGGAACTCTGTGCCGGCTAACGATCCGTGATTCAGGAGAGGCCCAGAAGCTCCCCGCCTTTCCTGGAATCCTGCCAACCCACCAGGTTTCCCAGGCAAAAAAGCTAAATAAATGGAAACACTATTGAGTTGTTCTGATACTATGTGAAGTTCAATCAAAAAATCCAAAGGCCATACTGTACCCTTACTTTTGTATTTCTTGGATGACATTTAGTTCCACGTTCACCCAATGAACAAATGTTAGTTTGATGTTTAAGATCAGGTACCATAATCACTGAAATGCAGTGACCACAACATTGGATTAAAAGAATAGTATTTCGCCTAGGTAGGAACTTTAGTTCTTTAACACCCACTTTGACATTAAAATCACTACATTGGTTTGCTGTCACCCTCAGGCATTCGTGATATCATTCACATCCGACTTCATTCCACGCCTGGTCTACCAGTACATGTACAGCCCAGACGGCTCCATGCACGGCTTTGTTAACCACACCCTTTCCTACTTCAACGTCAGTGACTTCGAAGTGGGCAAGGACCCTCTGGAGCCTATGCACTTGGGGTACAGGGTGGAGATCTGCAGGTACAGGCCCCCATGAGCGAGTTAAATGTAAAGTCCTGTGTGATTTGCATCATTTTGATCATAATTACGCAATGGATAATTGCAATAAACAAGGATGCAGAACTACTGTAGGCACCAAACTGACGATTTAGTCCTATTGCAGTTTTTTTAACTCTGCAAAATTAATGTTTAGTCTTCCTCAAAGTCTCGGTTCACCGGTGTGTGTAATATGCCTTCCAATGTTTCTTCAGGTATAAAGACTACAGGGAACCCCCCTGGTCACAGACTCCCTATGAAATTTCGAAGGAGTTCTGGGCAGTGCTAGCAGCCAGATTGGCATTTGTTATAGTGTTCCAGGTAAGACCCCTCATGTTTATATGGAGAAGAACCACCAAAGACTGCATAATATAGATGTATATGTGTGTAATAAATATCAGTGTTGCTTTTTAGTACCTCAGCTGTCTTTGCATATGAATAAAGCTTTAGGGGTCTATTTTCCCATCAGGAACTTAAGACAAAAAGTTAACCGCTTTTGAATTGAGCATTTTCTCCTCTCATCAATGCCCACCATATTCGAAACTCGAAAGAGAAGGTGCGGATGTGCAAGAAGCATCAATTCATCAAGTAAGAATAGGGGGTTATGCCCACAGTGATGTTGGCAGTAAGCAAAATGTGGAACGTGGGTTATTTCATTTACGTTGTGACCCTAAATGAACATTTCTATTTTGCAAATGAAAGCATGATGGTAATCTACAACAATTATATACAGTCATTCTCACAAACGTGAGAACGTTCAACAAACATGAAATGTTTGAAATTTGTGTCGAGCAATTGAAAGTACTTTAACACAAGTATCTTAAATAAGCTATAAATTACACGATTCATAATGATTCCCCTACCATTATTCCCAAAGGGGCACTACCTTTGCAGGTTTAAGATCTAAGAACATGAAACTGAGTAATAAATTTAGAAACATGAGTAAATGTTTTTCAATCTTTGACACCCACGACAGTCAATTAGTATAACAAGGTGTACTTTCGTTTCTTCTTCAGTTGTTTTCTCTGGTTTTATGGGGGCAGTGCAGTGGCACATTGGTTCGCACTATTGTGTCACACCTCTGGGACCAGGATTCAAGTTGCCGCCATGGCAAGGAGTTTGCATGTTGTATCTCATGTTGTAATGGAGTTTTCCTCTGGGTTGTTTTCTCCTACAGTCTAAACATGTGCTAAGGTGAAGTTCCCTAAATTGTCCATAGGTCTGCATGTGTGAGTGAATGGTGTGTGAGTGTGCCTTGGATTGGCATCCCATCCTGGGTTGTTCCCTGCCTTGCGCCCATGGCCTTCGGGATAGGCTCCAGACCCCCCACCACCTTGAATAGGACAAGCAGTTACAGAAAATGGATGGATGATATGTAATGATAATGAGTTTGTCACAATATTGTGCTTCAGAACGAATCCATATACTTCACTTTTTTCAGCATGGACTGATTAGTTTGGAATGCATTACTGATAAAATAATGCAGTCGATTGCATAGTCCAAACAAGCTTACATGATATAGTGTTGGCTGCAATATTCTATTCTGTTGGGGACGCTTGACCTATAGTAGTGTATGTAAGTGTACGAAAATACGGGACAGTTTCCATCCCCTATTGGTTCAAAAAATTGCTTTTTTGACTTAACATCATGCAAGAATAAGTAGTCACAAATTATACCATAAATGATCACAATCGGTTCTGAATTTGTGCAGTGAAATTGCATTATTCTTTTTAATATACCTGGAAATAGTGCTTAGTTATTTTGTTGTAATTTTTGTAGTGGCTAATTCTTTGCAGTCTTTACATTCTGTAGTGCATTTCATGACCAGAAAGGAACAGGACTTCTGACTAATTGGAATAATCAAATAATGGAGTCTGTGGTGTAATAAATATATTTAATGGCATTTATATTTTCAAAAATTCACCGTAACAATTTTTTGCTAAATAAGGTGAATCAATAATAATATAATGTTATATTATGTTCAAAGGTTGTACACCTTAAAAATACCTGGATGTTCCATGGTTCTCACAGAGAGGCGACTGTGTTTCCTGAACCTGACTATTATTTTTGCACTGCAAGTAGAATTTCCCATTGCTCTCGGAACAAGAGGAGGTACAGAAGGATTATGGTGACCGAACAATCTTTTCTTGTTTAGAACGTGGTCATGCTTATGAGTGACGTGGTGGACTGGCTGATTCCAGACATCCCCAAGGACATCAGTGTGCAAATCCACAAGGAGAAGATTCTCATGGTGGAGCTCTTCATGAAGGAAGAGGAGGGCAAGATGCAAAATTCAGAGAGCATGGCTATGCGGGCCGATAAAGACAACTGCAATAACCACAGCCCGGTGGCCCGCTCAGAGTCCAGCCCGAATTCACACGGAAGTGTCTACTAGCATCCACCCACATGTCTGTGTATCTGTGTGTCTTTCACTAGCCCATCGGTGTCCTTTAATGTAGACCGGACATTCCACAGAGGGAGTCTTATCCCCAAGGAAGAAGTTGGAGCAGGACCTGTAACTATCACAAAATACCATGCATTTCTTAAGTACTCCCCCACAGAGCACGGCAGATGCTGTAAGCACATTTTAAACGGTTAGTGAAAGTGCATTTATTTGTACTCTTTATAAAATGTCCAATACAGAGAGAAATATTTTATTACTCAACTGGTCGTTTTTTCTTTTTCAGTTCTTCTGTCTGCCTCTTTTCCTGATATGTATTTCATGCATTCTCAAGCCACCCTTACAGTAAAGCAAATTAATTTGTTTTATATTCAGTTCATGTCAGGTTTATGTGTGTCTAAATTACAAGAAATGATTTATTCTGGGAGTAATGAAAAAACAACTCCCAAACGTGTTCTTCCCCCCCCTCCCCCATTCATCCCAAATGGCATTCCTAAGAGTGCAATTGCCCCCGACAAAGCAATGGGTGGGAGAGCTGGAGACACAGAGAGTCGTCGTCACCAAACCATAGCCGGGAAAAGGATTCAGTGAGGAGTCTGTCTGGTTTCACCTTTGGTCATGGGCTTCCTGTCCACTTCTTTCATTAAGAAAGAAAGATTCATTCTTTCATCTGTGCCACCTGGAGGAACCTCTTTGTGAAGAATAGTGTTGGGTCTGCAACTATTCTAGACCTGTGCGGATGCCATGCCACTCTCTGACTGTATTTCTTTGTACAAAGTTGTGTTTTTATTATTTTTTTTTAATATAACACCCTCTATGTAATGCAAATGATTAGGTATATCCAGTCACACAATGTCTAACGGATAAATTTATTCGTATTTAGTGAGACTAGGAGAGAATGAGTTTGTGAAGGAAGAGGAAATCAGCTAGGCTTCTATGTATATACATACATATATATATATATATATATATATATATATAATATATCTGTAAACTTTTCTGTAGCATGTAGATATGTTATTTACTTAGCATTTTCAGTATACTTGAAGCTTTAACTTCAAATCACTTGTGTATTATCTGTATAGTTCTTGTAACATTTTAACAGACTATGATGGTATTAAAGCTTAAAGAATATTCAAAGTGGTGCACAGTATAAATCTTTTTATAAGCTCTGTTTTGTGTTTTATATGTACCCTTCCTGTAATTTCATAAATAGGATGGAATATTCATAGAGGCCTTTCGCAGTCCATCTTAGTTTCAAAGTAACCGGCTCGTTTCAAAACATTATTTTAATCGGTGGCTTGGCTTCCAAAACATCATTCCAAGACTGTATCTGATAGCATCTTTCCTTCAGCCAGCACTTGCCAACAGTATGAAATTTCCTTGTAATATTCACAGGTATGAAGCCCTATGACCAGAACACTAATAGACGTCTGTGAGTGAACTGACCGGACTCACTCAGTGCTTATCCTTTTTAAATGTTTGAAATTTTATTTTAAAAAATAACTTGCTTTGGAAATTCTGAATTACATTTATATGCACTGCTAACATACATAATGTGTGCCTGCAGCCTGCATTATAAATGTTTTGCAGCTTGGGGGGGGGGGGATCATACAGTTTTTGATTTTTGTTTTATATATATTTTCATTTGATCATGATGTCTGCTATAAGGTCTTAATATGATATCGCCATGCATGTAAGAATCATTATCCGTTTATTTTGGAACACTAATATAAAGGCTAAGTGAAAAAAAGTATAAATCCTACTGAACGGAAATAAAGAAATTATAGGAGCATTATTTTGAACAATGACTTGATTCTTATAATGAAAATGTGCAGAGTGATATTAGTACATTCTTGATGCTTCCTATTCCGTCCAGAACATTATGTAGAGTAACATTACAATGTACTACTATGCACAGAACTTTACATTTAATATAACTTCCACATTTACCTAACTTTTCATTTTATTTGACTTGTGTCTCTCCAGAGGACAATGAATCTGGAACACCTTATATGAACTCATTCATCCATACATTGAAAAAGTATAATTTCATAGAAATGTTATAGTTTATTTTGTATTGATACAGATTTTGTCATTATATACATCCTTTTGATGGGAAATGACCCCCAAGAATAAAAATGTAATTTAAAAGTAATTTTGGTATTTTGTTTTTATTTTAACTACAAATCAACCCTTTAAATATCTTATGTAGAAAAAGGTCAGAACGGTCGTTATGATTAATTTCAATTTACTCATGCATTGTTTTGCCGTCCATTTCTTCTGTTTAAGGCCTAACATTTTTATTTGTAGAATATTGCTCTACTTTCTTACGTGTGTTTTATTTATTTTCGCTGCCAATATAGCCACCTTAAGAAAACTAAATTCTTGCTCCTGTCTTCTTGTTGGTATCCCAATTTTATCAAAACCAAATACAATCTTCAAGGTTTTTTGCCACATTGTAAAGCAGTACAGCTTTTAAACACTTGGTCATGATAATGTTCCCTCTCAGCTTGATAGCATTAACTCTTCAAGATGGAACACTGGTACAAATTAACCTAAGATGGGAATTGTACTGCAAACAACAGACTTACTATTTCTGACAGTATTTTTTTTTCTTAATTTACATTTCCTGCTTCAGGCGTCTCTGTCATCAGATGTTACATGAAGCAATATTCAGTAGAATTTTTCTACTGTTTTTAATTACACTTTTTATATAGCAGTTATATGGTATGAATTTAAATATTTAAAAAGTCATAAATAATAATTCTAAGTTATGCAATGTCATGCCTACCAAAACAGAAATAAGTTGGTACAAAATCTGATAACTTACAAAGTGAGTAAAAAAATAAACTGTATGAGACAAAAAAGCAAGGGCACAGGTTTGGTTTCAGCATTGGTATGGACGAAATCAGCCCCGAACCCCTTTGCCACCCGAAACACACATGGTACTCCTACAATATCGGTATGGTCATATCCCCACCATCCATACCCAATAAAATCATTATTAAGTTATTTAATGTAAGATTTAAAAAATCTCAGGTTAAGCCTCAAACCCACAATATGCAATGCAATGCAATTTTATTTATATAGCGCATTATCACAACATTACATTGTCTCAATGCGCTTTACATTTCT
>JABFEA020003778.1:0-15560 GCA_019775915.2 Cyphomyrus plagiostoma | reverse complement strand
TTTTTAGAAAGCGCATGGGGCGTTTATGGGGCGGGGCATCGTTAACTGCGTCATCGCGGGGGATCACATTCCGTGCATGGATCGTGCATTGACCGGTCATGGTTTTGCCATGGACCTGTCATGCTCCAGGCGGCTATTTGACGTGGCTCCCTCTGTACTCTGCGTCAGCGTAACTTCCGGCAGACGTGGCAGACATGTGCTCTTGTTTATTTCGGCCACAATGGGCGTATTCACATATTTCTTGACCTAATACTAACTGTATCATGGAATTATCATGCGAATAGCGTGACAAAAACTCGCTGAGTTATTTAAACGGTTTGGCGAAATTTCTGTCAGATTCCGCTGGCAGGACCGCCAGGTCCAGAGGGTTAACATACCATCCAACGCCCAGCTGGAGCAGGGGGGCCCGGAGGCAGCCGACGCGGAGCCGGAGGCGGGACGTAGGACCGCCCCCGAGGCACCGGAGGGGGACCCGCCGGCGACCACCGACCCAGAGCCGGAGGCCCCGCAGGCAGCCACCGGACTACGGCCAGGGGAATTATGAGCGAGCCAGAGGGCGGGACAGGAGGGACCCAGACCCGACGTTTGTGTCCTCTGCCTTTGCGGGACACGGAGAGGCGGGGACCCATTGGGCTCCCCCTCTCTGGGGCACTGGTGGTGGAGCTTGGTGCCCACCTGGGTCAGGGGGACCCAGTAACTGGATCCCCGAGGGGTCCCACTCGAGCTCCTCCTCCAAGTCCACCACTAGAGGAAGAGCGAGGATGGCACAGTCCCGGACCTCCTCGGGGACAGGAGTCACGGGCACAGAAATCACGGGTTCCTGAGGGGCAGAGACAGGCAGGGCCATGGGCGGAGCCAGGGCTGCAGGCATGGTGACCTCAGCAGATGCAGCCATGGGCGGAGGCTGGTCCGGAGCAGGCACCTTGTGCGAGGCTGCAGCAGCGGGCAGAGGCGGGTCTGGAGCAGGTGCCTCGTGCTAGGCTGCAGCAGCGGGCGGGACCGGAGCAGGTGCCTCCGCAACCGGCGCCTTGGGCGAGGCAGCAGGCGCCGCCATGTCACAGTCACCAAGGGGCGCCACCATGACAGACAAAGGTACGCTAAGTGCAGGCAAGTCAGGTTCAAGCTGGACAGGCGCGGGTGTTGCCCCTTTAACGGCTTTGGGGATCCACGGGATCACGTCCCTCACTGGGCTGATCCACTTACCGGCTATGTGCTCTGGCCGGTAGTGGTACGCATCCAGTGGAGGCGGCTTGTCCTCGGCGGGGTGCACTATGCAGGCAGTGGTGGTGTCTCCCCAGGCCAGCGGGGAGCTCCCTCATCCACCGCCCGTCTCCCAGGTGGGGACCAGCAAGCAGGCACCCAGGAAGAGAGTCGCTTCCTCCTGTAGCTGCCCTGGAGTCGTCCGGCGCTTCCCTTCCGGACCGCTTACGGTGGAAGGCGGATCCAGCCCCGTCGTGCCCTCCTGGCTCAGAGCGACATGCTCCTCCCATCCCTCGGTGAGCCGGCGATGCAGGTGACCGAGGATCTTCCTTGCCCGCGGGAGCAGGTACTGCTGTCCTGGCGGGCGCTGTTTTCCCAGGAGGTCCACGCCCCGTTTCGCCAGCTCCAGGGCTAACGGATCCTCCAGTACTTCAGGCTGGGACCGCCAAAACACAAAGTCCTGCAGCAGACCGAGCCAATGGTGCTCAGTCTGCTGCTTTGTGCTTATGTGGAGATCTGGCATTATGTTACGTCGTGCAGGGAAGAACCACGGCAGGCAAGCGAGAATCCAAACAAACGGGGTTTATTCAGGGTAGAGGGTGGACAGTGACGCACATTAACACACATCAATGCCGGATCTGGCGAACTGAACTTAGACACAGACTAAAATACAGGGGAAATGCTGGCCAGAACAAGACACAGGTGAGGACAATCAGGTAAAAACATGGGGTAACGAGGTGGGCATAGCACACACGAGGATCGTTCGGAGCGGGACGTGACACATTGCTTTGGTACAATGCCTCTATTCTCTTTTCATTTACTGTTGCACATGCAATGGTTATCCATTGATTTGTGCTGCTGGTTTATAATTATCTTTAATCATTAACAGAGGTGTATTATGTAATCACATATAGAACTGTCTGCAACACAAGTAAGGAATTGAAATAAGTAAATGGTACACATACAAATGTTGGGACACAGATTGCATGCAATTCTGTGCCTCATTGAATTTTAGTGCTTTTCTCCCTCTCTCCTCAAAATGTTAATCAAAAGAAACTTGTGCATGAATTACCTATCATACCACGTTTGGCTAGTTTTTCAGGCCATTTCATGCTGAACTGGTGCACAGTTGTAATCTGCCAGCCACATTCATGTGCCTCCAACAAAACATAGCATTGTCACCCTGGAGACAGGCGCCGTTTACACATCAGACGTGTGAGCGGCCCCACTGCTGGCATTGCTCACATTATTTGCAGCCCGAGCCAAAGCCATAGTCCTGGAGCATTTGAAATTAATGTTGGGTTGGTTCCTAATTGGAGGGAAACTCTGTTTAGTCAAAGTCTAGCATTGCATGTGCTCCCAGCATGAGCATGAGCTCCCAACATACTCATGTAGATGCACTTCCTGGCAAGGCCTAGGTTCATTAATTATCATGGATTCAGTTGAACCTCCTGCTGACCCCTGTAGGCTAGTCTCATGAAGTGTACGTGGAGCACAGATTCTAAATTATGTTTAAAGTTTCCTGCATGACAGCACCACAGCAACTTTGTACGGTTACAGCGAAACATTTATTGTACACATTGCTTTTATATTTTCATATTAGTAAAAACGGTGGTATTATAGCTAAAAGTTGGCACCAAACTTAATAAGTAATAGAACTTGAGTTAATGAGCAAAATATTGCTGCAACATGTGAACACACATATTAAAATTAGGATATTTATGCTGTGATGAAGAATATCAGAAACAACTATGTTCCCTTTTAATTTAATGTCTGTTTATCTGGAATTAGGGATGCCATTTGTTCATATAATTTTTTTCATCACCTAAGTCTGAACTTTACTAACTTGTCATAGTGTATTTCAAACAAAAGATGGTAATTAGATTTTTTTTCTGTAAAAGGCACAGATATTGACTATTGCACTTGGAAGCTCTGGGAATACAATTGCTGCTGTAGGTTAACTGAACTGATGGCTGATGGGAAATCCCACTATGTGTTGTCATAGTGGAGGTTGGGAGGAAGTGTTAAAGAGTAATTTCCCCAACTTTAACATTCAATACAAATTTCTCACATCACAAAGAAAATAGCAGTCCACATTTGAGGTTATTTCCCAGTCCAATAGAAGGCTGGTACATAATTTCAAAGTGATTATTTTATTCCAATAAACAAAATATTTTTGAGGTTATGTCATACAGTAAGGTAAACTTCATATTCCCAAAACATTATGCAGAAAGAGAAAAATACAAAAAAATGATTTATTTCCAGTTGAATGACTGTACACTCCTAGAAAACATTAAACAAATTGAACTGGATGTGTCTTGTTTCAAATGTATATTGAGATTAATTAGACATCTGTGTCTACGCTGATTTGTCTCTGCTATGTTACTGATAATTTCTAAAGCCATTTCTTGCTGCCATAACCATGGAGTATCATTGTATTAGTAGCTATGTGCAGTGTTGCAGAGGGATCAGTAAGGGTAGTAATGTTTCAACTCAAAGCTAATATGTTAATTTCCTGTTTATTGTATTGAGAAATGGCAATCCCTTCCTACTGTTGAACTCTTTAAAAATAAATTTTGTAACAGTACAGTTATTTACTTTGTAAGCAGCCCGTTACCCTGTTATACTAAAATTAATATAAATATACATTTTGATATAAATTTATTGACAGAATTTGTTTTCTGTTGCTTTCCACCAGAGAACCAATGGTTGGCCCTATTTGTAACTTGCATGCATGCAAATTATTCAAAGCTTTGTACAGTGGTGCCTGCGGTTCAAGAACAATGTGGTCTACGAACAATTTGGTTCACTACCAAAAATTTCGTGAAAAAATGCACTGGTTCACGTACAAAATTTGGTCGATGAACAGGTTCCTCGACCAGATTCCTTTTTTCATACTAGTGTAGCACCGGTGGGGCACATGTCTCAGCATGCCCCACGTGTAATTGTAAATAGAAGGACCACAACAGGCACCCAACGAGCACCAAACCGAAATACATAGCTGGGAAACACAGCTATGTATTTCTTTGTTTTTCTTTAAAGTTTTTAATTATAAAAAACAGAAAATTAATTAACAAAAATTATTATTTGGTAGGCTTGTGAACAAATTAATCGAATTTCAGTGCTTTCTTATGGGAAAAATTGGTTCACAACTACTTTCCTGGAATGGATTGTCACCCCAGCTGTCAAAATGTGTTGCAGGTTTTTTTTTATACCTGTGATCTAACTGTAAGTCATCCTTCATAACTGAACCTTTTCATTGCTTAATGAATAAATGTATTCGGTGGGGTGTTTTACTGGAAAATATATCTCTTTTCATGTCAGATGACAATTCTTGGAGAGGGAGGTAGTGGCAGAATGCTGTTGGTGAATGATGGGTGGTAAATGTGTTGGACACCATGCACACCTCAAAGTACTTTTTTTCTTAGCCTAAAAAAAAATCCACATTACCCACTGACTTCATAAATGCTGCTTTATCTGAAATCAGACTTTTTGAAATGATAAAAAATGAGTGGCAGCTGATAAAGATAACCTCTGTCCTGGCTGTCAGTGTCCATCTGATCTTTCCCTTCGTTTCTCTTCCCCTATTGACCAGCAAGCTTTGTCCTGTCATTCCTTGTTCTGTGTTCATCTTGGTTAGGTAGTTCCACCTGCTTCCACCTGTGGCTACCTTGATTGGTTAATTGATTATTGAGTTTCACTGGCCGCTTGTTTGTCCTAATCCCCTGTGTGCATTTAAGTGCCTGTGTCTGCTCTGTTCTCTAGTCAGTTATTCTATTCATGTTGCTGGGTGGTTATCACTCTGCTAAGTTAATAATCCTGCTCCCTGTGTAGCCCAGCTCCCTTTTTGTTTTACTTTAAAATTCTTGTAGTTGGTTCTTGTTTCCCCTGTTTACTCTTGTCCCCTTGTGGTCCTGTTATTTTGAGATTTACCCCTTGGTCTCAGAGCCGTAACTGGATCGTCACCCTCATTTCTCACCTGCACCATTCCCCGCCACCGTAACAGATTTGTCTGGCTTGCTGTCATACACCTAATTTCTCAGAATATTAAAGGACCGGAATGGAGCATATGCTCAGAGGTGTGTTATTTTAATCTGAAATGGTACCCTTTTCAGATATTGTGCAACATCTAACTCCTGATGGACTCTTCCTGGCTCTTAAATGTGGAAAGGTCATTAATGATGCCTAGCATTTATTTATGTAATTTAATATGTATTAAAAACATTCTTCAGGTTCATGAGAGACAGCTGGACAATTGAATCCTGCAAAATTTGTGTGTTTTTTCTTTTTACTTTTCTAAAGGTACAACTTAATCTTTCTCTAGCTAGGTACAGGTACAACTTAATCTTTCTGTAGCTACATTTTTAATAGCACATCCATCCATCCATCAACTTCCACTTATCTGAGGTTGGGTCGTGGGGGCAGCAGTCTCAGCATGGAAATCCAGACTTCTCTCTCCCTGGCCACTTCCTCCATCTCCTCTCGGGGAATCCCGAGGCGTTCCTGGGCCAGCCGAGAGACATAGTCCCTCCAGCATGTCCTGGGTCTTTCTTCCAGTGGAACATGCCTGGAACACCTCAACAGGGAGACGTGCAGGAGGCATCCTAAGCAGATGCCCAAGCGACCTCATCTGCCTCCTCTCAATGTGGAGGAGCAGTGGCTCTACTCTGTCCCTCCCGAATGACCGAGCTCCTCACCTTATCTCTAAGGGAGAGCCCAGCCACCCTGCAGAGGAAACTCATTTTGGCTGCTTGCATTCACGATATCGTTTTTTCGGTCACTACGCACAGCTCATGACCATAGGTGAGGATAGGAACATAGATCGACTGGTAAATCGAGAGCTTTGCCTTTTGGCTCAGCTCCTTCTTCACCATAACAGACCGATGCAGCGTCCACATTACTACTGATGCCGCACCGATCCGCCTGTTGATCTCCCGCTCTATCCTTTCTACACTCGTGAACAAGACCCTGAGATACTTAAACTCCTCCACTTGGGGAAGGACCTCCTCCCCGACCCAGAGAGAGCACTCCACCCTTTTCCAGCTGAAGACCATAGTCTCAGATTTGAAAATCTGCTTCACACTTGGCTACAAACTGTTCCAGTGAGAGCTGAAAGTCACAGTCTGATGAGGCCAACAGAACCACATCATCTGCAAAAAGCAGAGACCTAATCCTGAGGTCACCAAACCGGACACCCTCAATGCCCTGACTGCACCTAGAAATTCTGTCCATAAAGTTTATGAACAGAATCAGTGATAAAGAGCAGCCCTGGCAGAGTCAAACCGTCACCAGGAGCGAGTCTGACTAACTGCTGGCAATGCGGACCAAGCTCTGACACCGGTTGTTCAAGGATCAAACAGCCTTTATAGGGCAGCCCGACACCCCATATTCCCGGAGCACCCCCCACAGGACTCCCGAGGGACGTGGTTGAATGTCTTCAAGTCCACAAAACACATGTAGACTGGTTGGGTAAGCTCCCATGAACCCTCCAGAACCCTGGGGAGAGTATACAGCTGGTCCACTGATCCATGGCCAGGGCAAAAACCACACTACTCCTCCTGAATCCGAGGTTCAACTATCCGATGGACCCTCCTCTCCATCTCCAACACCCCCAAATAGACCTTATCAGGGAGGCTGAAGAGTGTGATCTCCCTATAATTGGAACACACCCTCTGGTCCCCCTTCTTAAAGATGGGGACCACCACCTCAGTCTGCTAATCCAGAGGCACCACCCCCGATGTCCACGCGATGCTACAGTGTCAACCAAGATAGCCCTGCAACATCCAGAGTCCTGAAACTCTGGGCGGCCACTGAGGAGTTTTTTAACCACCTCAGAGATAGGTGAGTCCACCCTCAAGTCCCCAGACTCTGCTTCCTCATTGGAAGGCTTGTCGGTGGGATTGAGGAGGTCTTCAAAGTATTTCTTCCACTGACCCACAACGTCCCAAGCTGAGGACAGCAGTGCACCATCCCCACCATAAACAGTGTTGATGCTGCACCCCTTTCCCGCCCTGAGACACGGGATGGTGGACCAGAATCTCCTTGAAGCCATCTGGAAGTCGTTCTCCGTGGTCTCGCCCAACTCCTCCCATACCCAAGTTCTTGCCTCAGCAACTGCCAAAGGCGCATTCTGCTTGGCCTGCCGGTACTCATCAGCTGCTTTCAGAGTCCCACAGGCCAAAAAGGCATGATAGGACTCATTCTTCAGCTTGATGACATCCCTCACCACTGGTGTCCACCAGCGGGTTCGGGGATTGCCGCCGCGACAGGCACCAACCGGCTTACGGCCACAGCTCTGGTCAGCCGCCTCCACAATGGAGGCGCGGAACATGGCCCATTCGGACTCAATGTCCCCCACCTCCCCCGGGACATGGGTAAAGTTCTGCCGGAGGTATGTTTAATACATGTGAGTGTTCAATACATGTGGCTGCAAGTCCGATGACATGACTGCAAAGTCGATCATCAAACTGCGGCTTAGGGTGTCCTGGTGCTAAGTGCATATATGGACACCCTTATGCTTGAATATGGTGCACATTATGCACAATCTGTGACGAGCACAAAAGTCCAAAACAAAACACCACTTAGGTTCAGATTGGGGGGGGGGCGTTCCTCCCAATGACGCCCCTGCAAGTCTCACTGTCATTGCCCACGTGAGCATTGAAGTCCCCCAGCAGAATAAGAGAGTCCCCGGGAGGAGTGCTCTACAACACCCCTTCCAAGGACTCCAAGAAGGATAGGTATTCTGAACTTCCACTTGATGTTCCCAACAGTCAGAACCCATCCCCCCACTCAAAGGCGAAGGGAGGCTACCCTCTCATCCACTGTGGTAAACCCCAATGTACAGGCGCCCAGCCAGGGGGCAATAAGTATGCCCACCCCAGCTCAGCGCCTCTCCCTGTGAGCAACTCCAGAATGAAAGAGGGTCAAAGCTCCTTTCAGGAGACTGGTTCCAGAGCCCAGAAATTGTGGATCCAATATTTTGTCATCATTAGGGGTCTTGTGAGCCAGGACCTGTTTGCCTTGGGTGCCCCTACCAGGGGCATAAAGCCCCAGGCAACTTAGCTCCTGGGATCATTGGAACACGCAAACCCCTCCACCACGATAAGGTGTCGGCTCCAGGAGATGCTTAATAGCATAGTACAAACATTATTCTACTGTATTCCACAGTTCATTTATAATTATAACCTATTTTTTTACATGTCTAAAAGGGGTTAAAATGTTATCAGGGGAGGAGAAATAGATTAAATTTGACAATGCCTGGTTGGAAAAGACATTATATGCCTTTTTGGCAAATTTACGTTGTCCCAATAAGTGGTACAAAAACCCTGAAACTGGATGACCCGCCAGCCGCCAGTCCAGCTAATGGGAACTCCCACTCCTGCCTAGCCACAGCAATGGTGTGCAGATAGACAAGGCACAAACCACTGACTATGTGAAAAGACAAAGAGGTGGATTTTGCCTACTGTACCCCAGACACTTGTGGGAAAATGATGCTGCTCACAACGTAAATTGCAGACATACATGGTAAAGACTGTTGACTGTGCTAGCGTGTAAGTGTTGCATGTAACTTATGCGTCAAAATATAAAAGGTTAATGATAATTAACAGCCATCTCTGGCATTAGAACGTCGCTTCTGCCCTTTACCTGGCTCTCGTAGTTCCCAGTGTTTCCTGCTACATGTTATTCTTGTGTACTGCTGTCTTAGATAGTTTTAACCTGGAAGCAACTTGTGCTTAGCGTAGTCTTCTGGCAGCAGAACCGCAATTAAACCATGGTTTTAAAAATGCTGATTTATTTAAAAATGAATGGTCTCAATTTTTTCAATGGCTGTATCTTGATCTAATTACCTGTAACCCTGTAAAAGACAAGAGACTGGAAGATACATGTACGGAAAAGAATTCATGGGGAACCATAAAAAGGAAAGTTTGCAATCTCATGGATGTAATTTTTGTTTCCATTGAACCATAGGGTTCTGGTAAGCTATAGCCTGATCACAGCTAGCTATAAGAAATGACCCTCAATTCAAACTCGTTTTAAAAACTTGAAAGCCTCAGAACTATACTAAAAGGAGCTGTCAGGCTGAACAAATTGGTTAGCAGTGACTGTCACAGTTATTCCAAAATGTAGTAATTTAATGTTTGGCCACATGCTTAAAATGAGCGTCTGCCTCATGATGTATCAACGACATGCAGCTGCATGCCTTTTTCCAGAAACATTACTTTTATTAATCTGCAGGGTACAGGACAAGGACTGCAACTTCACTTGCCACTGTCAGCATTTTCATGGTGGAAATTCCCAGTGCATTGATTTTACGAGTTGCCTGGCAACCTTCCAATACCCCACACTGCAAAAAATGGCCTTTCAAATTTAAGAAACTGTTTGTTTTGAGACAAGATGGCATAAAACTACCAAAATTATCTGCCAGTGCAGTAAGAAAGGGGGCGGCATGGTGGTGCAGTGGTTAGCGTTGTTGCCTCACACCTCTGTGGCCTGGGTTTGAGTAAGTGGTAACCAACACTGTCATTACACAACTTATTAGACAGATGCTCATTTAATCTATCTATCTATATGGCACAGTCATATTTTTTGTATTATAATTTATTATGTAATAAATGATTGCCTGACTTGGCTGAAACTGAACCAATTGTCTGCTCAATGAAGTGGAATGTACAAAAGTCTCCATTTCTGTTCATGATGTTAATAAATTAATTAGACGCATTTCTCTTTGTAGCCAGACTTGTTATATTAAGAACTCTCACCCGTATTTCCTCTTGGCTAGCACTTATGATTAAACATAAACTTGAGAATTCCAGAGAACACGGAGGAAGCCTTTGGTTTAATGGACATAAAGCTGTAAGCATCAGTAATATTTTTGCAAATAGCAATAAAGCCTAATTGAGTTTAAACAACTGTTTTTTTATACTGTCATGTCTTCTACAGTGGCGGTTTGATTTTTTTTATCTTATCTTCATACTGTGTGTTTTGTCAAATAAATTGTATGAGAGACAGATGTTAAATTTACTTATTTTCATGACACATAAAGCATGGAGGCACATCAGGAATGCCACAAGGCAATAAACTGAAGAACAGCTACAAGCTGACATATTCACCTAGATGAGCACTGCCTTTCGATGCAAGTGTCACACTGGCAGGATCTCTCAGGATCTGAGTCATGCGTGAAATGTTCTAAAGATGTTGGCATGCTTCAGGCTTAATATGTTACAGAATGATGCATATATATTACTTAATATGCAGAATAACACAGAATCTTATGTCGGAGGTATAATGGCTCAGTAGGTAGCCCTGCTCAGTGTATGTGGAGTGTTTATGTCCTCTCTGTGCTGTGCAGGGTTCCTCTGGGCACTCTGCCTTCCTCATGCAGACCAAAAACATGTGGTCAGGCAAATTTGTGTTCCTAAATTGCCCATGAGATTGTGCCTGGCCTCCTGTTCAAGGTGTCATTTGCTTTGTGCACTGTTTCATTGCATCCTTGTTCTGGCTGGGTGGTTAGGTGATGGATGGATTCAATCTATAATAAAGTAAGAGTAATTTATTAAGGGTTTGGTTGCTACTTGGCTGACTTAACTTGCAGCAATAGTCTATATCCCTTGTTGCTAAACAGTTATCGTAAGCATGTGCAGACCATTCATATGGTTCATTAACTAATAATGGTTAATGAGTGAAAACTGTTGCGAACTGAGTGCAGCTCATGGGAAATTTGTTTTGGCAGTTTAGAATTACTCCCTGCCTCACCTCTCTTAATGTGACTTTTGAGCCATCATGGTCTGGGAGATACGCAGAAGCAGATATACGGCTATCTGAAAATGGTGTAATGGCCTCCTGCACTGAAAGCAGGTCCAAGGGCTGAACACCACATTGACGGTGGATGGGGGGAAGCTGCTTGGGAAAGGTAGCTCAAGGGATGGAAATGACCTATTTACTCAATATTGACACAGCTGTCCTAGGGGAGAGCTTTGCTTAATGCTAATATCCATAATAGATATTAGCTATAAGATAGAGCGTCTTTGAAGAAATTTTGAGAAATGTCACTGAACCCTTATCTTACTTTCTGCTATCTTAAGGATGGAGAATAGATAGGGACAGCACAATGCTTTTCTGTAGTGTTTTAATATATCAAAGATAACACTGAGAGGCAGAATGAGGTCACAGACCCAGGGTTGTGGATTCCGGCAGATCTCTGCCTCATATTCCAGGTCTGAAAAGGCTCAGAAAAGCTGCCGATGCCCAGCTGACTTGACTGAAGTAACTAATAGACTGAGAGAGGTGCTGGGGTACTGGAGCTCTTTCAAAAATGTAGCTACTATCTCTGAGGAATGTTTTTGTCTCTTCTCCTTTTGGTTTTGTGTTTTCCTTAAGCACTGGGTTCCGAATCATTAAGTTCCCCCAAAAAATGAAACCTTTCAATTCAACACTATATGGTCCTAATGCCATTTTGTGTGTGACAAACTCCTTGCTACAATATGACAGAGAACATAAAAAAACGAGTTCTGTCACAAACTAAATGGAAAATTTGGAACGACATAAAATACAAAGTAAAGTCTTTGCATAATAATAATGTACAGTAAAGCCTGAATGATATGGGAAATGTGCATCTACTGTAGTTACCTTTGAAAGTCAATTTCTGCTTCAAATTTAATTACTGCCCCAGTTCAGTGGTAGAGAAATGAAGGAAAAGCAGTTAAAGAGCTGCAGAAATTAATTAGCCAAGTGTGAAATAGTATGGAAATATTCTTTATCAAAAGCAGCACACCCACTACCAGAGAGAGTTATGAAAGGGGCAGGGAATGAAAAAGGAGCACTTTATTGAGTGTCACCTGTTTCAAAGAGACTGGTCCCTAATAGATACACTATTTGGTACATAAATTATGGATGACTTTATTGTTGTGAAGGAGTGACAGTGGATGAGATTTAATATTCAAGAAATTCAGTGCTCTAAAGAATGTTATGTTTATTTTATTCATAACCCATTTAAAAAGGAAATTAAGTCCAATATTTCTACAAATACAGTATACGTTCACTTCCAAATTCATTATAATGCCCCTCTGCAGTTTTTAAAGTTTTTTAGAGTTTGGTAAACTGAAGATGTATGGTTTTCAATTTTTTAGAAATGTGTTTCAGTTATATTACTAAGCAACAACTATAGCATTTCCATAACCTATTTAAAATGTTTTAAAATATCCATTACATCTAACATAAAGTAAGGTAACAGAAGGTATTTTTAGGGAAGTTGGTGGTTGGATTTGCACTCCAGCCACAGTAAAAACATAATCAAAATAAGATGTGGCAGACAGGACTAGGGCTGGGTACCAAACTTTGATACTTTTGTGTTACCGACAGAAATGCTCCAATCATGTTGAGAATTGAAATTTAAATTTTTTTTGATGCCAAATTCTGATACCCAAACAGTAAATCTCAGTGTCCATGAGCTAATAAGCACGCAGCAAACTCATGTAAAGATCTAAAAATGCTGATGACTGGCTGTCTAAAATATCATTTCATGAACATGTCATATAGGCTGGAGGAAAAATGTATGCCCAGAGACCGGGGAGTGGCCAGATCTCTGTAACTGGGTATACCTAAATCAGCAAAGAGCAAAATATTTCTCTGATTTGATGTGAAACCACAGCCATCAATCAAGGATTTTATTTAACATATTCAGCACTTTAATCAGTCCTCCTGACAACATCATGGACGTTAACATGTCCTCATTAAACTGTAATCTCTTTCTCAATTTCTTTATCAACAAAATATATGATATTCGATATCAAGTACGATCCAGTGCCCTGGTATAAGTTATTCCAGTCCACACTGCCAGCTTTAGTGATTTCTCTCCCATTTCCCTCTGTTACCTAAGCAGAGTAAAATTGGAATTAAAACCCTCTGCATATCCCCTCAACCCAATGCCACCCAATCTTCCGAAAGATGCTTTTGTAGGATCACACATTCACATATCACAGGGCTTAAATTCCAGGTGGCCTGAGACAAGGCTGAGCCTGGTACGAGAGGTACACATTGGCCTAGGCACCAAAGGGGGGTTAGCGACCCCACACACATAAACACACTTAAAAAAAACACACACACACACACACATACTCGTAAATCTTACATAAGCAGGACATAGGTTCCGACCATCATTTATGGGGACACCACTTTCCAGTGGTCTTACAGGCATGAAAAAAAATCAAGCAAGCATATATTTTTTAGGAATGTATTACTCACTTCAGATTTAGGCTATCATTAAATATAGATTTGACCTATGTTGCAATTGTCAGTTCTGAGGACATCCAAAGTTTCCATCCAAAGTTTCCATCTTTCAGGGGGCCTAATTTGCATACACGCACATTTTTCACACGTTATTCACATAATGGGGGCCTAATTTGCATACACACAAATTGTTAGGCACCCTAGAAAGAACATTTTAACATACACAATACTAAGACTAAGAAGTGGTTTACTTTTTAGTGACTGAATACTTTATTAATCAATGTTGCTTTTGACGAAAGACTGTAGTGAGGTACATTTTGCTTTCAACATACATGACTCATGGAAATGTCTATTCAAAGATTGAATATATGAAATTTTGATGGTCTCTTCTAATTCACAGCACCCCACCCAACCACAGAATAGTACCATTTTGGCTGGTTTATATGTTTATGCACGCAGATTTGCCCTGGGAGTTAACATAAGTAAATATAAAGAGGTACTCAAATGCAATGACCACTTAAAGCTTCTGAACATTATTTTGACTTTATCCATTTGAAAATAGAAATGTAAACATTTCCCCCCTAATCATGTGAATTATGACCACGAAATGGCAAGTAAAAAAACTAAAAACACTTTACCATTTTTGATTTCAACAACCAAAAATTTCTTTTGTAGCTACTTACAAAACTAAAAGTTTACCTTATAAAGTCAATGTTGTGATCCGTGGGTGCGTGCATGGCGGACAGAGGGATAACCAGCCAGGCGGACGTAAACAACGTTTATGCCGCGTCTGCTGGAAAGGACGCAGACGCAGACCTAAATACACAAGACAGGCGTGCGGCGGCGCCACACAGGTGGAAACAATGGGAGATCACAGGAGGTAACGAGGTGGGCGTGGCACACACGAGGGGCTGGAACGGAGCGGACGTCGCAGGACGCAACAGTCAACTCTCAAGGGAAAATTAAATACACATGTATTAGCTGCAGTATCTATATAAAACAGATTAGTCATTTAAGCTACTGACTTAAATTGACTGTAGTTTTCTTTTGCTAGAAACAGTTCAGTTATGAACATAGACATTGGCAGAGTGTCAAATATTATCTTTGAGAGCTTCAGGTTCTCTCTTCAGACATTTATCACAGTCTGCTTTCCCTGGTACCCGACCGGTTTGGAGGAATGATATCAGATGTCTCTCAACGGCCTGAATTTCCATCTGACTCCATTTTTTATTTGCCTGTATTTTTGGCCCCGCATTTGTTCCTGAACAAAGAATAAAACCATTTTACTGTGTACTCTAAGGCATTCAGTAAGATTTCACTACAGATAATAAGTAGGCAATATCTGTCACCTTTAGAGTATGATTTACCAGTTGTCACTGAGGTCCTTTGCCTCTTTTGTATGGTTATTTCTTTCTGTACAGGAGGAATTGCTCCAAACGTTGTTCCTGATGAATCAATGGAAAACCAGAAATTATTTACCAAAACAGACCAAATGGAAAAAAAATTGAACTATTTCAATGACCAGTTGATGGCATTAAATACCATTAAAATCAATTTAGCCAACAAAGTTCCATTATGCAAAGTAAAATCGCATTGTCACGTGAATGACAATAATCTTGCAAATGCCATTATTGAGCAGCTCAGAATCCACTTCACCTTCACTCATGAATTCCTTTTCAGTAAGTTCATCAATCCTCTCTGTCAAAATGGAAAAACTTCCGTTTTTGGTTATCATTCAAATGTAGGACTACATGGAGTTCTATTCTATTCTATGGAGGACTTCATTAATTGAAACAACTAAAACTCAGTGACGTTAGAGCTAACAAGCATTTTAAAAATGCATAGATATAAAACATTTAAATAAAATAAACATCCCGGTTGTTGTGTGCTCTGGCAACGTGCAGGGTGAAATAAGGGAGTGCCAGGCGAGCGAACAGAAAAACGGGGTTTTACTGGCACAAGACACCGACACATAGCAACTTTAATGCCGTGTCTGCCGGAGAGACGCATACGCAGACCTAAATACAGACAAGACAAATCATGGGACCGGCGTGTGGTGGCGCCACATGGGTGGAAACAATAGGTAATCACAAGAGGTAACGAGGAGGGCGTGGCACACGAGGGGCTGGAACGGG
>JABFEA020003777.1:0-15681 GCA_019775915.2 Cyphomyrus plagiostoma | reverse complement strand
CAAACAGTTTAAACAAAAGCACTTAAATTATACAACTTTTACACGATGAAGAGATACAGTTTTTACTTACCCTGCTGGTGTTTCGCCATCCGTAACACCAACATGTTTTCTTTTTAAGTGTTTGTGCACGACTGTGGTACTGCCATGCCATGAAAGCTTGGGCTTGCATAGCATGCAGGTTACTGTCTTCTTAGAGGCGTTTAATGTAAATTGCTCCCATACCTTGGAGGACTCGGGGCGCACGCTTTTTCCTGCAGACGCTTCTGTAATCTCCATTGCGAGCGGCTGTGTATCTGTGTGTATCACACCTATAACACCTATGAAAAAATGCTGCCTTTAGATAGCAGAAATGCAGAGACTCTCACAGGTCTCAAATTCACTGTTCATTACATCATCTCCATCATCTCAAATGCCTGTAAAAAAAATGTAGTTGTGCTTGTTTAGTTGTTAAACGTTATCATCCTATTTAAAAGAATTAAACACTTTCCCAACTATTCAGTTTCTGTTGATATACTCGTATTTTTACTAATTTGTATTTTTACTCGAGAAATCAGACAATGAATTTGTCTTTTTTCCAATTTGAATTGTATTTTTTTCTCATAATATGCTTGTGGTGTGGTTCCTCATTGATGTGTTTTGTTCCTTTCACGGACAGAAAACATTGTCATTGCACTGTATGATTATGAAGCCATTCATGATGGAGACCTTGGCTTCAAGAAAGGAGAGAAACTGAAAGTCCTTGAAGAGTGAGTGTCACTCAAGCAAAACCGTACAAACCAACTTTAAATGATTAGAAATAACTATGTGAATTGAAGCTTTGGCCTGACTCCTCTGGTCTTTGGTTTAGTTTGGTGACAGACAGAAGATGCATTAAATCCTACAGATGGTGATAGAACAGTGCTGCATGCAAAAGAGGACACGTAGTTCATTGTACTTGGTTTGTTAAAGCTCAGGGTCAGAGATAAATGTGTACCACTTGCCATAAAACATATATGCTCATTTTCAAAAGTAAAATCGATTCTGAGGTAAATGCTGCAGTCCAAATGCACTCAAACCTGATAGAGCTATGAGTTCTAGAAAAACAGAAGCTCTTGCCTTCATGGACTGAACTGCATACATGCAAAGCATGTGGCTATGCTGCTGGCCTTGCCCACTCAATATATGCAAACTCCCAGCAGCCCTCGCATTGTATGATATCCATGCTATGCTTTGAGGTTGCTGTTAAAAACAGCCACAGTATAGCTGTAAACAGACTGTAATTGGTGCATGCCTGAGAGGTTTGCATTCCATGAACAGACTGCAGATATATGACAGCAAACCATTATGCTATTCTCGTATCCTGTTGGTTTGCGAGCTGTTTATCCATGGTGTAACACCTGCTTTGGCAGTATGTGAAAAAATAGCATGGACGTAACATATTGCCACACCTTCTTTGCAATTGGCATATACATGCAAACCGTATAAAAGTTAACGGGACAATGGAGCCTTGGTTTTGTGTTAGCCATACAAAGGAAAAATACACAGACGTATTTCATAGGAGCGTACCTGTATTGTAAGTGTTAAAGACGTGAAAGCATTAAAAATAGATTCAAGGTAAATCTACAGTGCATTTTCATGAACAAACATGAATCCAAAGTGCAAATGACAATGAACCGTTTCGAAGGACTATCACAAAATATAGTATATTGTGTAAAAACCAAAGTCCTTTTTTTTTGAAGAGAACTTCCCCTTTTAACCACATTGCAATTTAAATAACTAAACTGTATAAACAGTTCCTGATTAGGCCAACCACTGACACAGGCTCAAACGCTATATTATGGTTCAAATGCAATATTGCCAGAAATGTTTGCAGAATAAAGCTAACCAAAATCTAATCCCTTACAATAAATATGTCACTCTCTCTAAATGTAAACACTGGCAATGTCAGGCATTTCAAGTCCAAAAACTACAAATCCAAACCAAGATTTTGTTACTACCAACCAGTTCAGCATAAAGAGTTTCAGTTACAGAGTACTCCATTGGTTGGTAGAAACAAAATCATGGTCTGAGGTTGTACTTTCTGGACCGGAAATGCCCAACACTGAACACTGGTAGGGTTTTCTCTTTAACCATAGTCTTGTTTTATAGCAGGAGATTCTAAACAGGAAGTCATTTTTGCACTGGTTTTAATACTGTGCATATATGTAAGTGTATTCCAAAGCATATTTCATTAAGCTGTAGATTAACAGTGAACCAGGAAGTTTTACTTTGCATCCTATTGCTGTTATTATTTCATTTAATTTTATTTTGTCAATTGAATAACCAAGAATGCTGGAGATACAGCAATGAAAATCTCTTTTTTTCCCTCATTTTGATCTTTATATTCCACTGTAGGTCTGGAGAGTGGTGGAATGCAATGTCTATCAGTACTGGACAGGAAGGCTTCATCCCAAGGAACTATGTGGCCAAAGACACCCTGGAGACTGAGGAGTGAGTACGCTACCTGCATGCTCTCCCAGACAGTGAGGGCTATGGCTTAATGAATTGGGTAAAGCAGGTGAACCAAGTTTGTTAATGCTACAGACAGTTATGTAAATACACCCCGGCCTGATTTGCAGTTATAAAACTGGTATCACAACAAATGAATCCAGCATAATGCATACTTTGGTTTAAGTGTATAAAGCGAATTCCACATTTGCACCATGACACTGACCCAAATGAGTGGTTTTTAAATTGGAAGGAATATATAATGTGCAGAATCTTCAATTACCCCCTCCCACAGCCAAAGCAACCATTATCCAGAGTGACATATCCATGGCCTCCCCTAGTGCCTAAAAGTCTTCTCCCTTCTCCCTCCATTTAGGGTTGGCCCTGCCAATAGTCATGCATTCAGTCAGGATTTCAGAACAGTATTTCCCAATCCGGTCCTTGGGGACCCTTGGGGAGTCTACTTTTTTGCAAAATGCGGACTTTCTGGCAGGGAGCTGGATGGGAGCAAAAACGTGAACCTTCTGAGGGTCCCCATGGACTGGGTTGGGAAACACTGATCTAGAGAATCTGGTCTTACCATGGTCTTGGCTGGAAATCTCCCTAGATTACTACATAATTAGAACCTGAGGATTTTTAACACATAATATATTGCATCATATTATTCAGTTGTTATAAAATTTATTATATTCATATATTAAGTGCAATGGAGTTTATTACCTTTCCATCCATGTGCAGTTATAGAGCAGCATGAAAAAAGTGTTTTCCCACCACCATGGTGCAAAATGCCACAGCATTGAGGGGAGGGTTTTCACAACACTTAAAGTGCAAAAACAGTAGATGTAATATTCTGGCCATCCAGCACAGGGGCCTGGAGGCCCTCCCTAGCTGCCCTGAACATACAGCAGGGAGCATCCTGTCTTTTGGAGAGCACACACAAGCACACAGACACACAAGCACACAGGCACACAAGCACACAGACACACAGGCACACAGACACACAGGTACTCACTATGGGCCATTTAGAAATGCCTGTTTGACTAACTGCTTGGAAACACTCACAGCAGGGGGAGGGCATGCAAGATGCAGAGTGGGACAGGATTTAATCCCCCAAAAGTGATTACACCTACAAGTCAGTCTGCCCTTCTACCTGCTCATACATTTTCTGAAGAGTCAGTCACAGAATCACACATACATTTTAATCTCATGACTTGTGCCTAAGGGCATCGCAGTGGTACAGCGTTTTTCACTGTTGCCTCATACCTCTGGGACGACGGCTCAAGTCTCTACCTTGGCTCCATATGTGTGGAGTTTGCATGTTCTCCTTGAATCATCATAGGGTTTCCACTTTCCTCCCACAGTCCAAAAACATGCTGAGGTTATCTATAGTTACCAAATTGTGCATAGGTGTGCTTGTATGAGTGAATGGTGAGTGAGTGTGCATTGTGATGGGTTGGCAGCCCGTCCAGGGTTGTTCCTTTCCTTGTGCCCATAGCTTGTGGGATAGACTCTGGTCCCCCTATGACCCTGAATAGGACAATCAGCTACAGAAAATGGATGAACTTGGGAATACTCAAAATGAATAATAGTATACAAAGAATACCAGAGAGAAATGTGGTTATTTGGATGTTTGTGTACTTCTTTTATTAAATCCATTTATAAATTTTAAGTGCCTCAATCATACTGTCGAAGCCTTATGCTCTCATTATAATACAGAGTCTTTGTAATGAATATTGTTTTCCCTAACCACAGACTTATAGAGAACATTTTCCAAATAAAACACACAAAACAGAAAAAATATCAGCAAATTCAATTTATTTTATTTGAAATTAAGCCTGCGGTGTAAAATATAATCCACGGCAGATTTAAACAAAAATAATTACAGGTTTCGTGCTGTAAATTTTTGACTTGTTCAGTTTTTGTTGAAAAACATGACGCATGAAGAGGATGAATGCAGAACATGCACCTTCTAATGCATTACAAATAAGAACGTTTCATGTTCTGCCGTTTTCAAAACGAGATACAAGTTTTCTTAATACAAGTGGTTCAGGGTGTCAAAAGCCAAGTTATCTTTGCATATTTGCTTCGCTTTCACTCTGTGCAGCTGGTTCACCAAAGGTGTGAGCAGGAAGGATGCAGAAAGGCAGCTTCTGGCATCTGGTAATCAAGCTGGATCCTTCATGATTCGTGACAGTGAGACCACTACAGGTGAGCCTTTTCCATTCCTAGTCACTGGAGTCACTGGATATGACCAAACCATTACAATTTAATTGTTAAGTGAGACCCACATACAGACCAGTTGCATATTATGATTTATAGGGTGGTTTATAGAAAGAATTGGTTGTAGCATCATCAGATTCGTACAAAATTCACAATTAATTACAGGGAATAAAAAAAAAAACTCTGTGCGTAGATCACCATGTTATCTAACTGCAAGTATGATGATAACCTCAGCATGAAATATGTAATATTAATTGTAATTTATATTGTAGCTTTGAAATTTGGTTAGACGCATATTTAACACTGCGTGTAAAGTAAAGATAAAATAGTCTAGGGTCAAAGTAATATTTGTCATTTACAGACATTTGTGCGAATGTTAAAGTTCAGCTTTTACTTTTCCTATCATGGAATGAGCCTGAGTTGTGGCTTAACTACATATAAGCAACTGATAGTTGCCTTCTGCCTATTACCATGTGGGCAGGAAAAGAGAATGAAAGAACTCTCTGTTCTCTAGAAGACTACAATTGGTGTGACATGGACTTAACCTTTGGGGTCATGTGTGTCTGCTGTGTTTGGTATCTTTGCTTTTCATCTTAAATGTTCTCCATCCTTCTCAAACTCGTTCTCTTTCATTGGAGTAGTGCACTTGAGACATTGTGTAAACATTTTTCCATTTAATATTGTATAATTATAAGTGTTCTAGTGAGATTCCTCCTGTGGTCTAAGACTGTTTGGTTAATTAATACATCAAGTAACTGTTGGTTCATGATCGATTAAGAGCATAATAGTATATTAATTGTGTCTCCAAGTAAAGTGTTACTTCCTAATGTTATATCTATATGTTAAATACCAGAGAATGCTTAAGTGTGTTAGTTTCCACATTTAAAATGCCCACAGTGACACTTCTGATCTAACCCTCCATCTCATCATTGCCAGCTAAAAATCCCACACTCAGAAGATTAAGATTTTAATAATGTTCTTTGGCTGCTGTTTAACTGGGTGCAAACCCACAAATCTGTTATGGTTCTGGCCCCAACTTATAAGGTCATTGTATTCTGTTCACCTTGGCTCTGCCACTTTTACAGAACATTTTTGATGTTGAGAAACATTATGTGACCGTTTTGTTATATTTTATGTTGAAAATTAATTCAAAAATAGTCAAAAGAAAAAGAAAAACACTGGGTCAAAATAACAGTGACATTGAAGGTTGTTAAATGCAAGAGACAAACTGTATTTGATGTTGTATAAAATGTATAATTTAGAACAAATGCACAATCAATAAGTCTAACATAAATCGGCTCTTTATTATACCGGTAATACCCAGGATGTCATTATAATGTGACATTGAAATATGATATTTACAATTATCTGCGCTTGAAATTGACTGTCCTTATGATTGGTCTCTACAACTTCCCCTATAGGTAGCTACTCACTGTCGGTGAGAGACAGTTCTAGTCAATCTGGTGATACCGTGAAGCATTACAAGATCCGCTCCCTGGACAACGGCGGCTGTTATATCTCACCCAGGATCACCTTTAATAACTTACAAGAGTTGGTTAGCCACTATAAAAGTAAGTAATCCTAACTAATATATGTAAATGGTGCAACCATAGATTCGTTGTTCTCCTAGGGTCCAGTTAAGTATACAAAGACATCTGTGAGTATAGTTTGAAAGATACAAAGGATAGTATGAAAACAAACGTATATAGGAATATGGTTATTTTGTTTATAGGGCTATTTACTGAAGTGATTATATTTAAGTACTTATAAACATCTACAGACAAGATTAGAATTGCTACTTTCTCTTGGGTTTAGAATTGCATTTGCTACATTTAACTACAGAAATTTTAAGGGCACTGTGTGGGCATTGCTTGATTTGTATTGTTATTGCCAACAGTAACATAAAGCTAATCCCATTATTTGCATGTGTTTTTGTATTTACAGAACAAGCTGATGGGCTGTGCCATACCCTGTCAGTTCCCTGCATAAACTCCAAACCGCAGCAGCCATGGCAGAAGGACGCCTGGGAGATTCCTCGAGAGTCCTTGAAGATGGACAAGAAGCTGGGTGCAGGACAGTTTGGGGAGGTCTGGATGGGTGAGTAGCCACCGTAAAAAGCTTAGTATTTTATTTTTCAAACTGCTTTTCAAAGCCATGTACAGTAGGGACACGGCCTTGCCAAAGGGCACGGAGATGAAATCACTGTGTGGACTATGAGGTTTGAACTGGCAACCTCCCACTCACACACACAGAGGTCTAACCCCCAGAGAAACACACTGTCACATCAATTATAAATAAAGCTTGATTGCAACCATAAAACAAACCTAACACCACAACACAAGGAAATCATAAAAACCTATGTTAAAATGAAAACAATAAAGGATTGTTAGTAAATTTAAAAGGTGTGTAAACAGCATTTATGTGCATTTACCCTCCACTACACCACTGAATGAAGGATTTGCATTAAACTGAATAGGTAACACTTTATAATACTGTTCCGTAGTTAACAGGTAAATATGCAGGAACTAAGCAGCAACAAATGAGTAGTGCTTCATTAACACCTAAATTAGTACTATTCACTACTAAGGAGTTATGCTTAATTACTCAATAAGTAATAGTGAACTAATTATTATAGTAGTTCGCTAGCACTTCATTAGGAACTATTGAGTATTGCAGGTCTCATTGGGTATTATCTACTAACTATGGATTATTTGGATTAAGAGGATATGGAAAGCAGGTAGAGGAGCCAAGGAAGAGGCGTCGGGTGGCCTGGGTCGAATCGGGTAGAACGAAAGAGATCACTTTCAACACGATATCTCCCTTACTGCGTACCGTCGGCAATTTCATAAAGGCAACGCGACCAAATATCAAGTTTATTCCAAAATTCATCACGTAAGTTGCTCAAGGCACACTATTGGTTCTCGTCTCCTATTTCTTTTATGGTGGTCGGCATCCAGCTAAATGGTACTTTACTGCCGCCGTGGCTTTGTTTAGCTTACTGCTCCCAAATTAATAGGTAGCCACTGTACTTGTATATATAATAACGTAGACCCAACTAATCGATTATTAAATTAGTTTATTAAAATAAACTATTTTAATAGTCAATTTTAAACTAATAGTTGTTGCAGCCCTATATCACTTTTTTGGAGAAAGATAAATTCTTGTTAGTTTTTATTGTGTTACTATGGTGACTACCTAATCCATACTTTAAAACTGAAAGGCTCCTGTACTTAGCTACTTATTTAAAATATTCTTGTACTTTTGCTGGTTTGTTTCCTTGACTAAAAGACTCTTCCAGGTGTTTCCCTTTGTCAATCATGCACGTGTCATTAACATTAGTGACACGTGTATGATTATAGGAGACTGACCAATCAGCACACAGCAAGGTCTTTTTAATTGAAAGTAGCTTACAATCCCGGTCCTAGCTCATAGTGTCCCCCCTGATATTGATTAGGTAGTTACCTTCTCTTTTACTTTTAATTTGCATATGTTCTAATGTTAAATTATATTTTTTGTCTGGAGAACACATACTGTCCAGATAAGTAGCTTTTAACATTTTTTGACTATCTAAGAGTTTTGCACAGTACTGTAGCTACTCATTTCAACCACGGTACTCAACAAAAAGATAATCTGTTGTGACACAGACAAAAAAGGCTTAACACAACGTATGAAAGTCTTACTTCTATCGAGACATTCATGTTATAGACTTCTTTAAACCTTCTGAGTGATATTGTTCATACCACGGGTTTGTAATGAGAGTGCTCACAATATTCTGTACTACAGACAGTCATTGTCTAACAGCCATTGCAGTGCATTTATGAGTGAACAACAATATGAAAATCTAGTTTACGCTATGTGCTTCATTTGCATAGCTGTTGATCCTATTGTCTCATGCGCCTTTCCCATACCCTGCAACTGTAGCACAAGTTCACTGTGTTCCTCGGAACACAAGTGACTGTAGCACTAAGCCTTGAAACCTTAAAAAGATGTCATTATGACCACAACCTCGTTAACAGAAGTGCTTTCACTGTCAACTCCTTTTCAGCCTTTTTTTAAGCACCTGCTCAGCCTAAAAGTATGGTGGGTAATCTTCTCACTGTTTTGTCACAACCAGAAATGTGAGAAGTATGTGCTTGCTTTTTAATGTTTAAGAATTGTTTTTGGAACACGTTAGAAATTGTTAATAAGCAGTAATATTGATATTCAGTAAAATCAGTGTTCACTGTCTTATGACACCCTTATAATTAAAAGTCAAACATTTGGAATTTATATTAACAAGGCAGTGGCATTTTCCTGTAGTTACTAAGGATTACATATGCAATTAAACTTTTTGTTTTCAGTTTATTTAAATCATTAGAGTGGCAGTAATAATATAAGTGAATTGCATTTCAGTTGAATATATGGTTTATGTTCATATTGTTTAAAAAAACTCAAAATGGAGGGATATCTAAAATGGTGGATCTTTTAAGTCCTCGAAGCACATCTATTACTTATGAGGAGGCGAGTATATATCTTATCAACGTACTGTGACTGTTGATAAATATGTTTCCTCAGGCTCCTTGTTCAACATCCAAATTTATAATTGTTATAGCACCATCGTGTGGTTGATATGCAGTTTATTTGTATACGACACCGAATACATTCCACGCCCGCCCTCTTGCAAAATAACTACAGATGTAATGTGATCAAGCAATATCTATGTCAAATAGTCAGGTGCAAATATGCTCAAATGCAGCTCAACTGAGTAAATATGGTGGGCAGTTCAGTTGTTCGGTCTCTTCCTTCCACACCAGCCACGTACAATAAACACACCAAAGTAGCAGTGAAGACCATGAAACCAGGCAGCATGTCGGTGGAGGCCTTCCTAGCAGAGGCTAACTTGATGAAGACCCTTCAGCATGACAAACTTGTCCGGCTTCATGCTGTGGTTACCAAGGAGGAGCCCATCTACATAATCACAGAGTTCATGGAGAAAGGTAATCATTTTCTCTTCCTTTCTTTTACACTTTTTTTTTTTTGCTGAAAACCTATTAAACTTACGTTAGAAAATTTAATACCAATTCAAAATCAAGAGGTTTCCTAAAATTAACAGAAAATACCAGAAAGTACATGTTGTAATTTACGATAATAAATTCCATTACGTCAGTTGGTTTCATTTATCAACTTAATCAACCAAAGCCACAGATTTCTGACTTATTAGACTTATCCCTTAAATCTGAATCATTGCTTTGGTGACATTCTACAGAACAAAACAAAGTGAAATAAAAAACAACTGGGAGGCACAGAACAGATAAATGTGGAACAGTACAAAATGACAATATGACTCTAAACTAAAATCATGGGAACACAATTCTGGGAGGCAGCAGAAATGTAACCTGGAGTCAAATATATGGGGTGAGGAGGGGGGTCACGGATAGAGCTAGTGGGTTAGAGACTGAATTTGTGTCCTCTGGCCTAGCTGGTGTCAGACCCATTGGAAGTTGAATGAGTTATTTTAAGAACTGTTTTGCAATTGTTTGAAGCATCTAGTATTTCAGCTTCATTTTCATAATAGTTTGTGCTTTAAAATAATCACATTGTGTTGGGTAATCTATTGAATTATCAGTTCAATTTATATTCTAATCACTCAGTCTAATCACTTTCTTCATCCCCAAGGGGCAATTAAAAAGGCATAGCAATCATTCACACGTCACAAATATATATAAAAATATATATTCCTCTGTTGTTTTCATCATGATGTTAGGTTTATATCCAGGTGATACTGGAATGCATGGAAGGCCACAAAGCAGTCCTTTAAAACTTGGATGAATATATTTGAGATTGACAGTGTTGATCTCTTTAAAAAGCCTTAAGTTTTCAGGTTTCACTGCCCAATGTGACACTACCTTGAGTGAAAATCTCTATTTCAGGCAGTTTACTGGATTTCCTGAAGAGTAACGAGGGCAACCAAGTCCCATTCCCTAAACTCATTGACT
Organism: Cyphomyrus plagiostoma; assembly: GCA_019775915.2. Classification (NCBI taxonomy): domain Eukaryota; kingdom Metazoa; phylum Chordata; class Actinopteri; order Osteoglossiformes; family Mormyridae; genus Cyphomyrus; species Cyphomyrus plagiostoma. Next base: position 5,020 of record JABFEA020003777.1, on the reverse strand, counting down.
TTTCAGCCCAGGTAAGTCTTGGGTGAAACCACATGTGAAAAGTAACATTAACGTTAAGCCATATGCTACAGTCTATCCACTTTCAGCGACTGAAATTGTTTCTGTAAGTAAGAACCATGCAAAGCCACAGACAAAAGACAGAGGCACACATATCTCCATCTGTATTTAGAGGAGATGATCCAGTATTTGTGAACAGGTAACGTATTACAATACAGCTCCTTTGCCACACACAGAAGTACAAATCACAAACAAATATAGTTGCTATTTCAGATAAAAGATGCACCATAATTAATTAATGATGAACAAACATGATATCAGTATGTCACCATTTTTTAAAATTCATTATTTGTTCTTTCAGTAGTTTACAACAGTTTATAGCAGGAGTCACCAACAGGTCCTGGAGAGCTATAATCCCGGAGGTTTGCTATTCCACCTGGCTCCTGATGAGCCACACCTGTTCCTGGTATTTACCTGACAACAGGTGTGGCTCATCAGAAGTCAGGAAGGATTGAAAACCTCTTGGATAGTAGCTCTCCAGGACCGAAGTTGGACACCCCTGGTTTATAGAATTAAGGGGTCCTCTTGTAGGGAAAAAAATTAGGGGGTTGGCGGTGGGATTGGCACTCCAGCCACCGTAAAACATTTCACAACAGCTAGGTCCAAACAGCCACAATACCCTTCTGCTCTCCATGGAGTAGCTCTGCTGCAGCCATCCGCAGGAAGGCTGCACAAACCATGAAGGGGATGGGGGGGAAGCCTTAGGGAGTCTCATCCCCGGATGAGTCAAAACCGTCGGAGAGCTAATAGGCTCAGGCCTGTTGGGGGTCGGGGCTGGTGTGGTTCTGAGGTGTCACCCACTGCATGGTGGCACTTGGGTCCTAGTTTGAGGCAACCCATCCAGGTATATTTTGATTCAAAGGCAAGATGTCCATCTTCCTCTGCTGTGGGGGGAGTTTTGTAAGCTTTGTCAGATCTCTGTAGGTAGATACAACTACTTTAATCTAGTCGCTCTGATGGCTGTCATAATTGGGGAGTAGCTGTCAGCTTCTCTCGATGGTGTCTGATTTCACTCCTTTCAATGAGCATATCAATTACCGTGGGGAAATTGTTTTTACGCCTCCCTCAACTTGCTCGTAGAGCACCCTGGCCTACCAGTGGCCGGAGCAGTCTGGTTTTACACCTAAGAAGTCTACCCTTGACCACATCCTGGCATTGAGGGTTCTCATCGAGAACAAGCGTGAATATCGGCAGAGGTTTTTTTGCTGTCTTTGTCGATTTTGACTCGGTTGATCAAATTGCCCTGTGGGACATCCTGAGACTTCGCGGGATTCCCCGATATCATGGCTGGCCTGTACACTGGTATTGTGAGTGCAAAGTGGAGGGAGAACCTCCACGTTCTTCCCAGTTGATTCTGGGGTTCGCCAGGTGTATGTTATTCTATTCAATGCATGGACTGGGTGTTGGGCAGGGTTATGGGGTCCAGCAGCTATGGGGCTTTTTTTGGTGAAGAAATATTTACTGATCTTGACTTTTAGTGATGTTGTGATCTTTGCGTAGCCAAGGGAGGCTGTGACATGTCTGAGTGTCTGGAATAGCGAGTGTCCTGGATAAGGTAATCACTTCTTAGGCACAGCAATCAGTAGTGTGTCTATCTGTGGGGAGAATGTCAACCTTGTAGAGGGATTCACTTACCTCGACATTCTTGTCTCTGGTGACTATTCCTATGAAGTCACTAGACCAGGGGTGGCTAATCTCATCCGCAAAGGGCTGCTGTGTGTGCGGGTTTTTGCTGCAGCTCCCTAATTATATTACTAATTAGAGGACTGATTGGCTGAGGAGTCCTCACACCTGGGTTTGAACAGCTGACCTAAAGGTTACCCCAAAAACCTGCATACACACCGGCCCATTGCAGATAAGATTGGGCACCGCTGCAGTAGATGGATTGGAAGATCATGGGGAGGACATGAGGTCACTGGAAAGGGGTGTGTGGTGTTCCTGATATCTTTGCAAGAGGACGAAGGTCCAAGTTTTTAGAGTCCTAGTGCTCCCTATCTTGTTGTATGGCTGTGACACATGGATTCTATCAAGTGAGCTGAGATGAAGACTGGACTCCTTCGGTACTGTGTCTCTTCGGAGAATCTTTGGGTATCACTAATTTGACTTTCTGTCGAATGAGCGGTTGCTAGAGGAGTCCTGAATGAGGCTCATTACCTGCATGGTGAGGGAGCATCGGTTACAGCACTACGGCCATGTGGTGTATTTCCCTGAGGTTGATTCAGTTTGCAGGATCCTCATTGCTGAGGTCCCGAGCGGCTGAACCAAGCTAAGGGGACGCAACAGCAGATGGATGGTCATTTGCGGAGTGTGGGACTGGACCGTGTGTTTGCCTGGGGGGTCGCCAGCTGGGATCCCGTGGAGTTTCGCTGTGTGGTGGGTGCGGCAACGCGCTGCATCAGCTCATGCTCCCCAACCTGGCCTGGCCTGATAGAATTAGCAGATATCGTAAATATAATAACTGCATGAAATAAAAGATCCATTATGATTCATTAATGATGAACGAACATAATGTTAATATACGAGTACATTGATTAACAAAACTAATAGATAAGTAGTGGGAAGTTCCCATATCTCTTTTTTTTCTAGAGCAAACCTTCTTATTGGTTAGAATCATATCTACCAATATCTAGTAGGTGGATAATGATTATTTACACCATTAAGTGACGTATCTGTTAACACTGTGCTCAATGAGGTGCTGCTAAGTACATAATCAATAATTTTCATGTAATAAAGACTAAATTTGATTAATTGATACATTAAGTAACTGTTGGTTCACGGTTAAGAGGATAAAAGTATTATTTGTGCCCTTTCAAGTAAAGTGTTACCTGTGAACACAACCATGAACCATATACTAATACCCTGCATTACGTCATTGTACATGGTTACACAATAGTTGCTTTTTAAACAAGGTAGGACTGTAATCTAAATAAGCATCTTTATATCCATCTCTCTCTTTTATAAGGGTTCAATTGCCTATGACTGTGTGTTTCTGTTAGTTAGTCCTTTATGTTGAAGTTGCTTAGCGAATAAAAAGTATTACAACAAAGAAAGACAATGCTGAAGGCACAGTTAAATCCATGGGAATCATCCATCCAAGAAAAACAATTTAAAAGTGATAAGTAAACTGGTGTCTTTAAATTGCCTATAACATGTGATCATGTGTAAGTGTGCATGGGCCCTGTGATTCCCTTGTGTTGCTACCTGAAGCCCCTAAACGGGAAAAAAATCCAAACACACAGAAAATATACTACTGTATGGTTCTTACCTGCAGAGGTGGAAATTTCAGGTGCAGAAAGTAAAAATCCAGACCATGATTTACTTTCAACCAACCAGTTGAGTACTCTTTGACTGTGACACTTTATGCTCAACTGGTTAATCATGGTCTGGATTTTTACTTTCTGCACCTGAAATTGCTACCTCTGCCAATCTAAATAGCAGTTTACTAAGAGCATACTCCAGCCTGCACACATTGACACTGAAAACCTCGGGACAATAAATGTAGAACATTAATCTCTGGTAAAATCTTCAGATTTGGTCAAACTAAAAATTATTTTGTGAGAAGAAAATATACAGTGGTAAAAGAATATTCTGTTTGAGAATCTTTGGTGGCCCTGACAGCAATATTTTTCCTATGAAACTGAAATAAATGAATCTTATTTAAGTAGACCACTGCCTGGTCAGAGTGTGTAGCTTATTTAAGTTCATTCAGCATTTTTTTTAAAAGTAGGCCTCATCTCTTGTACTGTAAAACAGAAATATTGTGAAAAATTAGCAATAACTAACTTAATCGGCACTTTCTCGTGCCATTAGCTAAGGTAGTCTACAGATGGTTTTTGTTAATGCCAATTATTTGCAAGTGGTGTGTTGTCAAATCTAGGGTATAGTATTTAAACATATTGTGGCTTTTGCTGTGGTTGCCCTTTCAGGTCATATTCAAGTCTTATTCTAGGTGCCTTCTCAGTTGCATTCCATTTACATGTACACTGGAAGAAAAGTTGAATGATGAGTATTTTTGTAAATTACTGTATTTTCATCTCTTTTCTCAGATCGCAGAAGGTATGGCCTACATTGAAAAGTGCAACTACATCCACAGAGATCTGCGAGCTGCCAATATCTTGGTCTCCAAATCCTTAGTGTGCAAGATTGCAGATTTTGGGCTGGCCCGCATCATAGAGGACAATGAGTACACTGCTAGAGAAGGTGATTGGAGAGTCATCGCTAGGTCTGCCGTGGAGCACTGATGTGTAGTTTGTCCCAAAATGGCCACCGTCGTTGCCTTATCCATCCATCTTCTAACTGCTTATTCTTATCAGGGTTGTGGGTCATTTTATTATGCATCATTCAAAACCTTGAATTTTATTTATGTTATATAAACAAATATGAAAATATATGTGATGTTTATCTAGGTTTAAATTGATTCTCATATGATGGTATCAGGAAATTCCATAATACTAATATGGAAATATTTGCAAGTAATGTGGAAATTAGTGGTAGACATATGAGATGTGTCGTGACCGATGGGTGAGCAGGGGAATTTCGGGGCAGAGAATCAGGGTCAGGGAAGCCGGGAAGTCAGGATCGAGGGATTTATTCAGGGAAACCAGCAAGACCAGGTACAGTAGACAATGTCAATGACCGGACTGGGGAAACAGACTACAATGACTTAAATGCACAAGACTATTTGGAAATAACAAGAAACAGCTGATGACATCGGGATTTCACACGAGGTTAACGAGGGGGGCATGGCTCACAGAAGGATCGTACTACGAGCAGGTCGTGACAATATGCATTTTTCTTTTTTTATTATTATTATTATTATTATTATTATTATTATTATTATTATTATTATTATTATTATTATTATTATTATAGTTACATTTAAGGGCGGCATGGTGGTGCAGTGGTTAGCACTGTCGCCTCACACCTCTGTGGCCCGGGTTCTATTCTCCGCCTGGGTCACATG
>JABFEA020003776.1:0-36773 GCA_019775915.2 Cyphomyrus plagiostoma | reverse complement strand
GGAGAAGACCAGTTTCCTGCAGATGTTTTTATAGTTTGTAGATCCAAATGTGAGTTGGAGGGAGGGAGGGAGAGAGAGAGAGAGAGAGCCACATCATCTGACACTGGGTGCTGACGCCAAAGAGTGAGGCTGTCCGACAGAGAGAGGGAAACAGGGACTAAGATCTCCAGGCGAGAACGACCGCAAGAAAGAGCCCCCAACCCTTAAGAAGTGAAAAGAGAGTAGTGAAGAAGCCAACTTTGAAACTTTGAAACTCCAAAACGTAAGAAACTTCTATGGCTTGATTTCTCACTGCATCTGAAAACGTATTATTAATATTTTTTGCTGTGTGCCAATTTTTTTCATACTTTCAGTTTATATTTTCTTAGAGAAAGTATGTGCATGCTTATGTGTGAAGAAAATGGATGAAGAGAGTGTGGAATAAGGAGGGCTAGGAGAGGGGGTAGCTGCTGAAGGGGTGGTCAGCATAAACACTCTGATCACAGCCAAAAATATAAATGCCAGTTATGACACTGCTGCTGGCATGTGAGAAAAAGCGCTTCCTTCGTTTTTGTTATGTATTATGCTGCTAAATGTTTTACTGATTTCTTCATAACTATTTATGATCTTATGAGATCTGGTCTTCAAAATCTTCATAGATCCTATTTTCTAATTGCTGCCACACCTGTGATATTGAATATATATGTTAATTCTTAATTCTCAATGATTATGTAGGGGATTGAGTTTTGTTCTGTTTCTTTTCTCTTTTTTTAATCTTCCTTCTTTTCATCGTCTTTTCCTTTTTCTTATTTCCGATTTTGTATATAAGGCATTACAAGAGACATACCCAATTATCATTCATACTTTTCGTCTGTGTACCCTTCTAATTTTCTGTATGCCATGCTTATAAAAGTTCATTAAAATGATTTTCATTTAAAAAATTCTTAATTCTATTATATATCTACATAAGTACATTACTCACTAACCTGCTCAGTCATGCAAACTGCATATAATGCTTAGTAGTTTATACCTGATAACTGCACTGAGGTTTTTTTTTTTAGATTTTTAGTTCTTAAATCTTGCATTGATTTTAATATTATTGAATCTGGCATTAAAGTGATAGAGAAATGTACTTACAGTACATCCTTACAACAGGCACTTGCGAAGGTTGAGGAGATTCACCATCTTATTTGTTGTATACCAGAGGTCCCCAACCGCCGGGCCCCGGACCTTCGCAAAGGGTCATTTGGTACCGGGCCGCATAGAAAAATATATATATATATGTTTTATCGATGATCAGAGTCTGAGTGATGTTTTTGTTTTTTGAAGAATATAAAAAATTTGGGGATTCTCTGGTGAGTTTACTGTATATTTGTTTTTTATGCCAGTCATATCATTTTATTTTGTCGTATTTACCCCCCACACTTTAAAGACCGGTCTGTGAAAATATTGTCTGACAAGTAACCGGTCCGTGGCGCAAAAAAGGTTGGGGACCGCTGTTGTATACGACAGACACAGAAGGAGATGATGGGAAAGTGGTTGGGGAGGAAGGAAGTGGTGTCAAAGGTCAAGTACGAAATAAATTAGTTTATTCTTAACCTCAGGCACAAAGACAACACAGAGGGGACCCTGGCTAGATCCTATGCAGCTTGTTGCCTTCATGAGAGAACAGAAAATATTGGACGTTGACACTGAACCTACAGATACAGAAGTTATCACTTAACCTTGAGAATCAGACCTTCACAGTGCAATTTGCAAACACTCCGTGTGGCTGGGGAACAGCCTGGCCAATATAAAGTCAAAACTCAAATCATGGTCTGGAACTGAAATGCACTTGAGAATCTCCACATTCTCATAAAGCACAGTTTGATGGATCAGTGCTGAAATCAGAGCACTGCATTGCTGCACGTGTTGCTTGATATATTAGTAAGGCTAATTGGAGTTTACAATATCTGTGTTGTGACAACGATCTTTGTTGTGAATTTAAACCCTTTTTCTGGTGGGCTGCGCTATATTGAGCTTTTAAGGACATCTGAATACCCTGTTTGCTTTAACTGAAGTAATACATCCTTCTGTGTTGAGCCAGTTTAAGGACACTCATAAGCACACACTGCTGATAGCCGAGACGAGGACTGAGAGTCACTGCCATTGGTATACAGCTAAGGGCTGATGTACTGAGTATCAGTTGTAAGTTGTTTGTGCAATTAGTATCTTTTAGGTGCATTAACATTTAATGTGTTCTGAATTCCTGTAACAGATGCCCTGCCTGTTATTTTACAGTCTTATTCTGTAGCAGAAAAAATGAGCTGAAACAGAATGTAATTTTCTACACATATGACTATAATTGTACAACTAGGTCAGGGGAAAGGAAAGATACAGTAACCAGGGAATTAAGTGTAAACTAGCAAATCCAATCAATATGGACAATCGGAGAGGGATGAAGAGAAAAATGACCTTTGCCCTCTTGTTTATTTTAGGAGAGCTAGAGTTTCAAAGTACGGAATGCTGGGTGAGGGCATTCTATTCTGGATGTAAGATTCCAGCCCTAGAATACCAAGCCTCTGACTGAAACCTATATAGAGTGCAGGCTGTTTAACTCTCTAAATGCTCTTTCTCATATTTCAACCCCTTGGTCTCTCTCTGATTATGTACAGTATGACTGTATACCGTAATCAGAATCAGCAGCTCTTTTCTAGATATCTTATTTTGGCTTGATATGCATTTAATTAACAAAAAAACATAAGTTGACCTCCGTTTGGCCTTTCTTCTAATACTGATCTGTGGTTGTACACTACTGCTTCACATTATTAATTATTATTAATTATTAATACCGCTACCTAATTCACTAAAAAACAGATCAGTGAGCCAATTCCTATGTACCTGCACTTCTTGTCATCCTTGAATGACAATTCTGCTTTTGTATTTACTACACAATCTTATGCAAAACCTTATACAAAATTATGAGCAATAACTCCCAAATCTTTACATTTTTATCAGTGCAATGCTTTATCAATGCTCATACACTGTATGCAAACACATGCACACACACAATTATATATCGATATATAACCCCTTTATATTTATAAATAAGACATCATACTGTGCCTCTTATGCCGTTTTATAAAAGTAATGTAGTGCATAAGGCCAAGGTTCTGTCTTAATGCATCTTACATTTCTACATTATCTTGTATATCTGTTGCCAGTTATTGAAAATCTCAGCTATAATGTTTGCTTGGCCCCTTCTTCATGCAGAGGGCACCATGCCAGCGTCTCTCAACATGGTGGCTGGGTTGGCTGCAGGTTTGCTTTACTCCACATATCACAGCGACCTCGGCAGCAAGTGGTTCTTTTTTTCCCAGAGAATCTTGGCTTTTTCAAAGGCGTAATCCTGGAAACATCTCAATTGCATGTGCACAGTACATAAGCATCCACTGAGGAGCCCAGCTAATGGCTAATCCGAAGTGGCTTACATCTGTACCCATCTGGCTGCTTTACTGGGGAAGATCCGGCTAAGTGGCTCCTGTCTCTCAATGTTACTAGAGCAGGGAGCCTCCTTCCACTCAAACTGGTGCCCTTATAAGGGGCTTTTCTGTAAGAAAGACTGATTAAAATGTCAAACTCTGTCTTATACACCAACATTTAAAATATCCACTTCTTGTGAAGTTTAAGGCTGTTTTTTGTTATCCACTCACCTAACTTGCTGACATTTACAAAATACATACTATGGAAGCAGGAATCTTATAACATACTACATAACATGCAACATACATACTAATCCGGACATTTTTATACAACAGCACCCAAATCGGAATATCTTACATTTTTGATTAATCATTTTATTTCATAATTATTTACATGTAGAAATGTTGTCTGACCCTTGGCTGTATCAGTGCAGTGTTTCATATATGCTAATGTTATGTTTTATGCCTGGTGGGATATGCTACTCTCTCTTGGAGCTTTGAGACTGCTGGAGCCAAATATCTGTTACATCGCCGCTGTTCTGGCTCCTTAAATATCTCCCTTTACCAAACAAGTGAAAGAATATGTAAATGCAGACAACACCAGAGCTCAAACTACCACACAGGACCCACCCCAAAACTCTACAATTGACAATAAGTATCCCTATGCACCTGCTTTAGCTTCAGTCTACAGAAAACATTTTTAAATAATGTTTTTCACTGTACAGGCTCTAGACAGAACATGAATTAACCAGGCTTTTGTATTAGTTTTTATTTTACTTGTATATGAGAGGCGGCTGTAACTTACAAGAAGCCAGTAGATCTATATAAGACAGTTCTATACATTTTTAAAAATGGCCTTGGTACAGCTAATGCTTCATTTACGTAGAGCTTTTCCCAGAGACTCCCACTCCAGGGCTGGGCCCAGGTTTAAAATAAGCACAGATGAAAGCCTAGATGTGAGGGAGCAGTGGGTGAATGAAGGGTGACATCTGTGCACGGATTGAACATAGAAAAGTGAACTCTGGCCAAAAATGTCAGGAGTCTACGGCCTTCTTTATATCGCGCTTTGAAAGCTCGGGAGAAGATCCTGCCAGTGGAGGGCAGATCCCACTCCTCACATCCTGCATCTTACGCTGAGGATTCACAGCTGAGCAGAGTTATCATCTATCACCAATCCTACATGGGTCCTGCTTGTTATTCATCATCAGTGTCTGTGTTTCAGCACACTTTAAAAAAGAATTATTTATAATACATTTAAGCACGGCAGTTTTATGTTTAAAACCAGCTGAAGTTCTAGTACTATGGCAGACGAAAAAATATCTTCATGCACAGGATTTTTACCAGAGAAGCTGGGGAATTTGGCAAATAAATGCAGCACCTGAAAGTCATCCCTGAGAAAGTAAGGGCTCGCAAAGAGTTGGGAAATTAAAATTGTTTGATCTAATTTGCTGGATGTTGTTGGTGTTCCACAGGCTTTAAAGCCCTCCATGTGGATAAGGAAGTTAGAGCCTATGTCTGGTAGCATGGGGCACAAGGCAGGGGTACAGCCTGGATTTCATGCCAGTTCATCAATTTAGAGACTCCAGTTTGCAACCTGCAGGTCTTTGAATCACGGTGAGAAACCGGAGTATAAAAGGGAAACTGCATGACACAGAGAAAACATTCAAACTCCAGTGCTGTCCAAAAAGCGTGATGCACTGAAACATAACATGAACTAACACATTTCAGTAGACAGTCAGAACAGTAAGAGAGTGACACTGTGCAATCAGCAGACTGTGTATAATAAGGGATAGTGTAATATAACTGATTTATTTTTTTTCCCTTAGTGTAATTTTCACATTACATCTAATATGCGTCTCACACCTCCAGGGTTGCAGGTTGAAATCTTGCCTCCACGTGTGTGGAGCTCATTCTCCCTGTGTCACAAGGGCAGTGGTGGCTGTGGGCAGTGGTGGCTTAATGTTTAGGGAAGCGCTCTTGTAGTTGAAAGACTGCCGGTTGAAATCCCCAACCAGCAAGCCACCACTGAGGTTCCCTGAGCTAGGTACCACCCCCAAGCATTGCTCCCTGGGTGCTGAATTGGCTGCCCCCTGCTATGTCACACTGTCACATATAGGGTAAATGCATAGGATATATTTCATTGTTTTGTGCTGTGATGCGTCAGCACTGATCACTAAATAAATAAATAGCCCAAAGTCATGCAATTGGGCTAATTGGTGTCTTGTGATTCCACCACTCCCCGCCCCCCCTGCCATGGGCTGTTTGTGAAGTTAAAAGGTGAATCTGGTATCATGCAGGGTGGCGTTAAGTTCATTAAAAAATTAATCATGTTCAGTTCGACAGCCAATCCTATTCTTCAGCTATGTTATCTGTCCTCAAACTTCCCAATGGCCACAACCCTGTAGCCCATCTCTGTTAGCATATAGCAGGATGGGGGCTGCTATTTGGTGTAATATTTACTATATGACTGTGGTTAAGATTACAGTGCTTTTGGCAGGAGGTAGCTGTGGAGATTCTAGCTGCAGTGGGGATCTACATAACTAGCCCCTACCCCCAGCCCCCCCACCCTGAGGCCACCACGTGTCCTCAGTCTTACGTCAGATCTTCCACGAATGCATTAGTGGAGCTGGGTCTAATAAATGCGATGGGAGTTAGAAAAACAAAAGACAAGCCGCTCTGGTGTCGCCACAGGGGAAAACGCTATAAAGTAATGTGGGGAAATAAAGAGAACTGTAAGATGGTGTGTGATTGGGCATCTGGGCGTGCTTCTTTGAGAGAATACAACAGGCAATCCTATTGGCTGATTCAGAATTTTAATCATCACCTGAACTCTTCCCATCACCAGACATTGCAGTCCCCCCTCCCAACATCTTACAGCTAGAAACACTTAATAAAATTTTTAAGGTTAACTTCATTGAATGTTTCTCCTTCTTGCTCAGATTCTCCAGCATGTCGACCCTCCCGAATGAAAACCCTTCTGAGGATGCCAGCAACCAAAGCTTCTGGATGGTGAGGCTAAAAATGACTCTGAACAGGGACAGACTTAGATAAACAGACACTGCTAACATACGGGCCCATTTTGGCAGGGCTACATAATAACACAGCCCTATTAAAAGGCATGGAACGATAAAGAGAAAAATATATATCTAAAATGTGTTTCCTCTGAATCTCTCGGCCTCATAAAGGACATCCAGATTCCTCGTTCTTGATTACAAGTTCCTGGCTTTCACACACAGTGGCTCCAAGTCAGAATAGTTCAATTCCAACTATCCGGTTACCGTTCTGTCACTTTTCCAGGCTTTCTTTTCATTCCCTCCATTTTTCTTAACTCCCTTTTGCTCCCTCCACTTGCCGTCCTTTTAAGCACTCCCTTGCCCCGCCCCACGTCTCCATTGGCCGGCGGCCATGTCAGTCGCAAGAGCTCACGATCTGCTTGCTGTGTAACTCTTGGCTAGTGGGTCACCCGCATGCTTCCACTCAGCCACAAGTGCGTCCTCTTTGTCTCGCAGGTGTGGCATGGCCTGAACTGACAGCACGGCAACGTGATCGCGAGGCCATAAAGAAAATTCACAGAGTACGGCTCCTACTTCTTTTACTGTTGACCGAAATTCATGCCGAACAAATAAGGCTTGTCTGCCACAGCCAATGTCTCCTGTATCCGGCACCTCTGTGTCCTCAAAGCGTGACTGGTAACAGGTGCTGTCTAATTGGAGATGCTGTTATGGTATCACAGCACTATGCTGGGATTATCTCAGGGGCCTCGGGCTGCCGGGACACTACAGCATGCAGCTCATGCAAAGGACTCCAGGAGAAATGGCAAGATGGGGAAGTGCACAGCGCCAGGAAAATAGCAGATGGATTTGCCAGACTCCACATCAACAAACAAATACTCGCTCTGGAAATACCATTACGTGCCCCCCTCTCTCTCCCTCTCTCTCTCTCTCTCTCTCTCTCTCTCTCTCTCTCTCTCTCCCCCTCTCTCCTACGCATGCATACACACACATGCCGGCACTTTTTCCTTCTTTAAGAAAAATGTGAAAGCACCGATAGCAGATGGGGCAATCGGTCAAACATGGCTTTAGCATGATGCACTCGTAATGAAGCTCAGTGCTTCCATCCCCCCCCCATCCCCCCCCCCACAGCACAGCTGGCGAATGATCCCTGCTTTATGCTCAATGTCTTCATCAGCCGGGGAACTACCAGCGTACAGTGCGGCGCACAGAGGATTCCTTCCAGGCATGCAGCGAGATTGTGGCCTGCTTCCAGGAGAGGGCGCGGGTGGAGAGGCAGTACGCGCAGCAGCTGAGCGAGTGGAGCACCAAGTGGAAGCCGCTGGTGGATGCGAGTGAGTAGCACCACCCCCGACTCACTGTAGAGGTTGGGAGACAGTTCCAGTTGAAATGAAATTTAGAATTAAGCTTTACGTGGAATTTGCACAAATCCAGGTACATTGGGAGGCTCCATATCTCATCTTGCTCTCCTTTGAGACACACTCACATATATACAGTTCAGAGGGAAGCTTGGGGTCAGAGTGCAAGATCAGCCATCTGTCCGGCAGCCCGGGAGCATTTTGCGGGACGTTGAGGTTCTTGTCAAAGGAGCGACAGACATGTGACTGGTATGCTGACTTGTGCCAGCGACCTTATGATCACGGAGGCCTAACCCAGTGAGCCACACAGTGTCCCCCTTGGGGTCCCTTAATCCCCCTGGAAGGGCTGTAGGTGTTGTGCTATGAAAATGGCTCCTTCCTTACCCTCCACTCATGCCCCCCTCTCCCAGGTCCCCTCTATGGCTCTCTCCTGCGGGCGTGGCAGTGCTTCCTCACCTCTGCCGATCGCCTGTCCATCCTACACACCTCCATCTGCCGATCCCTTGTGTCTGAGGATGGGGACCGAATGCGGACCTGGCAGAAGGAGACCTTCCACAAGAAGATGTTTGGGGGCTTTCGGGAATCACAAGACTTTGAGACAGGCTTTTCGCGTGCCCAGAAGCCATGGGCAAAGAGGCTGAAGAAGGTGAACACACCCATTAGACATTTTTCAGGGTGAAGTCACAGGGAATTTTCATGCATGGGTCACTGATCATGTTAATGAGCTTTGAGCAAAGTTTGCATAATTAGTAACTTTATGTCTCCCAAGGGCATAACTTTCAACTGAGAATTAGAGGGGTTGAGGTCTCCACCCATTTAAGGGGGTTCAAGGGGTTGTATTGACTACAACCCCTTAGTTTATTGGGGGGGTTACAACCCACACACCCCTCCCTCATTATTTACACCCATGATATCTTTTGCTATTGGCCGATCGCATATCTTCGCTTTTGACTGAGAAAGATGAATGTATACGTTACTTTGCATTGCTTTAGATGGCTTCATGAGAGCTCAGACCAACAATGCATTTCCTTTTCTTTACAATGGACACTGCTAAGGGAGCTATTCTTTTAAAGAAGTACATTTCTCTGCAGTCCTAGTAAATGTGAGTTGTGGCTGCTATATAGATTAGTGCACGTGTCTGCTTGCTGTTTCGCGCCACCTTTTCCGCCTGCTGGAATGAGTTGGGAGGGACATCCTTCGCTGGGTTTACATGCGCCGTCGTCTGTGGTGTCCTCTAGCTGGAGAAGGCGCGCAATGCCTATCACAAGGCATGCCGCAAGGAGCACGTCGCCCAAGACCGGGAGACCCATGCCAGGGGCAACCCTGACATCGCCATCGAGAAGCAGAGGAAGATCCAAGAGGAGAGGGAGCAGGCCAGGCTGGAAAAAGAGAAAGTGAGTGCCGGGATTGGTCCGTTAACCAATAAAACAGGAGAACGCCCAGCAAGCAACCAGTAAATTTAATTAGAATTTGAAAAGAATCCAAAATTAGAATGCAGATGTTGTTTTCAATAAAGACGCACAAACATAGATTTTAAAACGATTTATATTTGTAATCTTTTGTTAAAATTTTTATCTGTAATGTAAATACAAATGGCAGCCAAGCTTGTGGCCAGACACAGATGTAAATACATGAAAAGAAACATTAAAACCTTCAGTTTCTTTTTTCATAATTGGCACTGGTTATGTTCTTGCTCATGTTCTCAAATGTTTGACAGGACACCGTATGATCTGTGAATCAAACCTTGAGCTGCAGACAACCTAGATGTACTAAAAATATTTTCTTGATGAAACTGACCATAGCTTTGGTGACCCCAGCCTGTTACATTCTCCGCCCTTTCCCACAACCTTAACCTTAATCCTGACCCCCCCCCCAGGTGCGCAGCCGCTATGAGAAGGTGCTAGAGGAAGTCACGCGTTACGCCCCCCGTTACATGGAGGAGATGGAGTCCATTTTTGACCAGTCCCAGGAAGAAGAGAGGAAGAGGATAAGCTTTCTGAAGCAGGCTTTCCTTTCTATACACAGGCACCTGGATGTCACTAATGATGAGAAGTAAATGTGCTCATTGGGAGCCTCTTTCTGTTTCTGGTGGCCGGATGGGAGGTTGCCCCCCAGTGCAGCAAAACCAGATGACAATCCTATTCTCTAATCAGTACTTAATCACCAATAGTATTGCAAGAAATATTACTAAGGATGTTCCATTACCCTGACAATATAAACCAAACCTCTGCTCTGTCTCTGGAGATACTACACACCCTGACTTTGTTGCCCTTCCTTAGCCTAAACTCCCATTTTTTAAAAAACTTTTTTCTTTCCTGTCATTGCACGGCATTTATGACCAGAGCAGACCTCTCTGTGACAGACTGATGGCCAGCATGATGTCAAAGCTGAGGCCTTTGCTCTTCCTGTAGGCCTTTGCACTTCCTGTAGGCCTTTGCTCTTCCTGTAGGCTTTTCCTCTTCCTGTAGGCCTTTCCTCTTCCTGTCAGCTTCTTAGCTCCCCGATCATACCTTTCAGTGTGAAGGCGGTGTACAGCGAGCTCCACCACACGCTGATGTCCATCAACGAGCAAGAAGACCTGCGCTGGTGGAAGAATAGCCATGGCCCAGGGATGCCCACCGACTGGCCGCACTTCCAGGTACAATAAGACCGTCAGTGAACAAATCATCATAGAGTGGGCTGGTGGTTTGACTGCCTGAGGTAGACGTGTCATTGTAGCATTTGAGGACTGATTAAAAGAAGAGGGGGCATTTTTCAGGAGTGGACGGCACCTCAAAAAAAGCAGAAGAAGGGAAAGAAGGAAGAACAGAAGAACCCGCCAGAAAGAACGTAAGATGAGCGTAATCGTGCCTGTTCCCACATAGAGTGCTGAGGTAAAACCTAATGCCTGGCCCATGGCCTTCTCTGTTCTGCAGTGTGATGATTGGAGGGGTGCGTGTCAGGGCACTCTATGACTACGCGGGACAGGAGCCAGATGAGCTCTCCTTTAAAGCAGGTGACTCCGCTAGCTAACTGATAAAAGATATCTCTTTAAGTGTATGATTAAGGCCTGCCAGTCTTTCTGTCCGCATCTATCCGCCCCGTTTGCGTCTGACTGATGGTCCCTCAATCTTGCCTTCTTTTCACCAGTCCTCTGTGCCCAGCTCTGCCGTTTTGTATGCTGAGCACTTGCTGGGTCAGTCTCACTTTGCAGAGATATTGCAATTATGACTTCCAGTCAGGCCAAAAACAGCAAAAACCACAGGCCAGTTGCTGTCACTTCCCTTTAGATGGCCAGGAGTTATACTGGATGTGCCCCCTTTTAAAATTATATTTAACTTAATACAAGCTCATAAATTCTGTAGGAAGAATGAGATTGCTTCTGAATAGCTCAAACAATTATTTTATAATGTTGACATCCTTAGATTAGGAGGCTAGACCTTTCAGGGGCCCTAAGTTTTAAAATTCAGCTGGAATTTTGCCTGGCACTTCCTGAATCTCCACAAACATCTGTGGCAAAGCCAGAAAATGCATTTGAAGTCTAGCGAAATTGTCACTCTCAAGCGTATCATTTACTTCATTCTTGTCTTGTCTGTTCATCATGAGCTTCTCTTCACTGCATTCTGATTTTTCCCCAGGAGATGAGTTCATCAAGACAGAGGAAGAGGATGACCAGGGCTGGTGCAGAGGAATGAAAGATGGAGGCAGAGAAGGACTGTACCCAGCGAATTATGTTGAAGTTATACAGTAACCCAGCTCTCAGTTCTTTGGGGGGGTTATTCGATATGAAAAGCACGTTTGTTTCAAAAACACATCTGTGTGGTGGAGAAGCATGTGACCTGTTCACATTATAGAGCATTGATTTCATACCCTTGAGCACAGAGATGCATAAGTGTTGCTAACCTACAGCTTCTCAGCTGACTGCTACATCACATCACAGGTACGCCTTTGCAGTTTAGAGATCCATGGGCACATCTGTCAGTGTAAAGTCTTTCACTATAATTATTACACAACTTAAACGTGATCATCAAAACCAGTCCTCTCATGGAGCCATGTAAGAGTTACAGCCTCACTGTGAGCTGCATTAAAATCAGCCCTCCCTGTTTTCTGTACTGAAGCAGGTCCTGGCGAATGGGTGGCTCTGGTAGGCCTTGCAGGCCCAAGTAGGCCGCCAGCTGTGTCACTTTAGCAGGGCTCCTTTCTACTTATTTTTACATGAGTATATTGAGATAATGAGCTTAATATATGTATACACTGTCAGTTCACTGTAGCTGCGTTGGATTTGCATGATGCTTTTGGCTAAAACACCCTGTGATTATTTTACTCTACATTCATTACCATTATTGCTGTCACTGAGGTGAGCTGCGATTTCTCTTCCCTACATGGAAAATGAGATGCTCTTCCTCATTATTTTTTATTTTCTTGGCTTTGCTTTATTGCACATATGTGCATTTTTCATACAGCAAAAATGTATTGTTTTGCAATGTACCTATTTTTTTGATATATTTTGATGAATGGAATTTATTCAGATATTTGTGAATGAGTACACCATAATTGTATTTAATTGCTGGTCAGTCTAATCACATTTGGACAGCCACTCTGTTTGTCTACGTTTGTCTGTATCCTCCGAGAACCAGTGCAGAAATAAAAGGGCAGAGTATTTACAAAAGCTGTCTGATTGAAGCCATGAATCTTCACTTTTTTACAGAGTCTTTGCCCACATACTCTCCAAATTTTGGGTACCGTGACCATTTGCCCTCGAGACAGGAAATCAGATGATTTATTATCTACTAAATTGACTGTATGATGAACACACATTAATGAATAAACTGTTCTAAATGAAACCTTTTGTTTATTTGCCTGTGGCTGAATAACCTGTGGGTGATGGGGTAACCTGTGGGTGGTGGGGTAACCTACCCATGACAGTGTATCCTCTGGGTGACAGCATAACCTGTGCGTAACCTATGATTGGTGGAGTAACCTGTGCGTGGAGTAACTTCTGGGTGATGGAGTAAACTGAAGGTGATAGAGTAACCTGAGGGTGGTGGAATAACCTTTGGGTGACAAAGTAATCTGTGATTGGTGGAGTAACCTGTGTGTGATGGAGTAACAGTGACCTGTGTGTGACGGAGTAACCTGGAATTGGTAGAGTAACCTGTGAGTGATGAAGTAACAGTGACCTGTGTGTGACGGAGTAACCTGGAATTGGTAGAGTAACCTGTGGGTGATGGAGTAACAGTACCCTCTGTGTGACGGAGTAATCTGTGATTGGTGGAGTAACCTGTGTGTGATGGAGTAATAGTAGCCTGTTTGTGATGGATTAATTTATGATTGGTGGATAACCTGTGGGTGACGGAGTAACAGTAAACTGTGTGTGACTGATTAACCTGTGATTGGTGGAGTAACCTGTGGGTGACAGTGTAACAGTGACCCGTGTGTGACAGATTAACCTGTGATTGGTGGAGTAACCTGTGTATGATGGAGTAATAGTAGCCTGTATGTGACGAATTAACCTATGATTGGTGGATAACCTGTGGGTGACGGAGTAACAGTAAGATGTGTGTGACAGATTAACCTATAATTGGTGGAGTAACCCATGTGTGACAGATTAACCTGTGATTGGTGGAGTAACCTGTGGGTGGTAGTTTTACAGTAAGCTGTGTGTGATGGAGTAACTTGTGATTGGTGGAGTAACCTGTGGGTGACGGTGTAACAGTAAGCTGTGTGTGATGGAGTAACTTGTGATTGGTGGAGTATCCTGTGTATGATGTGTTCCTGTAATTGCATCACACACAAAAAAAAAAAAGTCAAACGCACTCACCAATCCCCCTGCTCTCCTGGCCCTTGTCATGCGGCTCTCTGTCCCGTCTTTCTCCACATGCTTCCTTTCTCTTGCTGGTCTCATACTCACGGAACATCCTCAAGATGAAAACAGGTGCTGGTAAGTTCCTCAGTGGACCCCTGCTAGATTGTGTGTCAGTGTAATACATCGTGTTCCGTACTCTTGCAAAAAAACAGCTCCAAGATGAACAATTCTTTGGCAGTTATGTTTAGAGCTTGTCAACAATTGTTGACATTGTGCTTCATTTAATAGCTGCGACGTGTCTGTCTGGTGCTCTGTGGAGAGTCTATCAGTCTTTATTTGTATACATATGCATCGTGTTCTTGCATATGTAATGTGTGATCTAGTATGCCATTGTTCTACCACACCATCCCCCATGCACACATCAGCTGTTGATTAACAATCATGCTTTTATGGTGAGTGCTTTCATGAATCTGTGTTCATTAACAAGCAACGGTGCGCAGCCAAGGTGGGTACTGCAGCGTAACATGGACACTCGTGTGTGGTGCTTGTAACATGAGAAAATTTGTGCAGCTGGGATGTTTTGATGGAGGGATTAATCAAACAAAAAGTAGTTGTGGTAACTGTGGTCTTCTACATGTACCACGCTTAAGAGGGCCTGGAGACACCTTTTATATCCTGCTGCTTTTGATCCTGCTCTCGCTATGTCCCTTCATAAGTGCAGAAGTATGACGACTGCTGTGCTAATGGAAAGCATCTATGAGGAAAAACCAGCAAAACCAGCCGGTCCTGAAGATCAGGAACTGCATAAATAGCAGGAGCAGACTGTTTTGAACTCAACAATACAAAAACTGATAGTAATGTTACTTTTATGTAGAGCACAATCAAACAAAAGACACTATCATGCATCTCATTGATCATGCAAATAGTTTAGCAGTCTAATAAACCGATTCATTCAATATGTATGATTCAGATATATGTTGTCGTCTGTTATTTTTTTCTTTCCTGTGCTGCATATATATAAAGAGAATCAGATATCTTTACAGATGCTTTTTTCAGGGATGGTGTGTGGCTTTGGGGGTTAGGATTCTGTGTCTGTGATTGGAAGGTTGCTGGTTCAAATCCATTGAGCAAGACCCCAATCGGTTCATGGACTGGCTGACACTGCTTTCTCAATTGTATGTTGCTTCAGATTACAGTGTCTGATAGATAAATAAAATGCAAGTATTGATACCATGGAATGTGCTGAATATAAATGTTTTAGGGTGGATTGGTAACCCATATAGAATGTCCTCTGTGGTCAATGAAGTAGGTTCCAAGCCTTCTGCAGCTCCAAACTGCATGTACTTTAGCAAATGAGGAATGTAAAGTTGAACAGGTGCTTCCATGCACCCCTTAGCTTAGGGTCATGTACACCCCATTTATTGGCTGTTATTGCTGGAGGAAGTTACCTCTGTGACTTTGAGAGAGAGGTGATTGTTAGTGCACATCTGCATTGAGAATACTGCTGAACCTGCTGGCTTTTTTTAGGAACAGTGGGTAAGGTGAGTTTAACACAGAGATATGAGGAAGAGACATTATCAGTTGCAAACAACTGTGGAAAGATGCAAACACATTCCAACTGTGACACCCTTATCTGAAGCTGAAATCTAAAGCAAAACAGACAGAAAAGTCTACGTCATCTGACTGCAAGGTTGTATTTACTAAACATGATTTAAACCCACTCAACCTAAATGCAGAGGGCAGGTTAAATGCTAATACATACAAAGGCATTGTGTGTAACCACATTCATTCTGTGGCAAAGCATTTCTCTCTGGATAGTTGTGGAATCTTCCAGAATGTCAACATCTGCATCTGCTGGGCAGACTTAGTCACCAATGGCCTGATGAGAATATAAATGCCTGTTCCAGTCATCAGTTGTCAAACCAGTTGAGCAAGATACACTTGAGCTAACATTGTCTATGAACACCAATTTTTACTAGTGAGCTTCTGGTGAAGGAATCGTGTTGCACCCCTCCAGTGCCAAGGATCACAGGAGCAGTTGTGTCTCCTTTAGTACCATATGGTAGGGGTGAGTGCCATTTTTGTTTTGTATCATTTTCTCCTGTGTTTGTTTGGAAAGGAAGTTGACTTTATTTGCCGGTTTGTTTCTAGCTCAACTTAAAATCACTCACGGTTGTAATAATATTATTTTTAACTACACTTGTACATCAGTTTTACATTAATAGCCTAGTACCCAGTTTCCAAACTATTGATGTAGACCTATTATGGGCTGATATTTGTGCCACTAGAAACTGAATTTGAATTTTATATATTTGAATCTGCATTCCAAACTGAATCTGAATTTAATAGTTTGAATCTGAATTCAAGTAACTCGAGAGAGCATTTATCCTACCTCGAAAAATTCAGTCTTGAAATTCAATTTCAATCTGGTGTGACAGACATCCGGGTACTTGAGGAAAAGTAATCGACCGTAGATTCACAACGCGAGCCAATCCCGCGCTTACGGCAGCTCTGCAGGTCGGGGTAAAAGAGGAGGCGTGTGCCGGGGTGTAGCAAGCGTAAATGCTGGATTCGCAGGTTTCTCATTACCTTATGATACATATGACAATAAGCTTTATATACACTGAGTGTATATAAGAGTGACAGTAATGTAAAACCAAAGAGACAATTGTTTACTGTTCACATGTTATACAACATTATTTACTATATGCTGTAATTGTTACTATTATAATTATTTGACTGTGTGCTAATTTCGCTATCATATCTGTGAGAATTGCCGTGTTATGTAAGCATCAAATGCTAGAGGAATTATGATACGCTTGTGTAAATTTGCATTACAAGTCTATTCCTTTCAGCTGTTACATGGTACTTTTTAATGTAGGAAGTTGGACCTTTTCAAGTTCCGAGTTATCTGGAATGAAATATTACATCATGATGTGTGAAACTACTAATAATGAATAATATATTGAACATACCATTTTTCCTTCTGATAATCAGTTTTTATCGATTTTATCGATCGCATCAGATGGTGGAGACACAAACAGTTTGGTTTGGTCACAGGTTTGGCGCTGCTACTAAGCAGAGCCATGTCAGCACGGGTACAGGTCGGGTACAGGTCGAGTACAGGTCAGGTACAAGTCGGGTACAAGTCGGGTACTATTTTGAAGTAGAAAACTGTCCGTTTGCGGTATAGGTCAGGTACGGCTTGGTTCCTGGTGGCATTGTAAAAGTGCCAATAGTTATGAAATCTATAAATTGTCCGTAGGGTAATATCATCAGTGTCCAAATTGCACATGACAAAGCCATGGGATTAGCAGACCTTCAAAGGGATTCCAGCGAGTTATCTTGTATGCTAAGCAAGGATGATGGTAATAAATTTATGGTCCCTAAAACAGCCCACAAACATAACATTCAGACAGTCAAGAGACAAGATGGTTACACAGGAGATCACGGACAAAACTTTATTTGAACAGGCTTTTCTTACTCCTTCAATCAATACAGCATCCCTGAAGAAATGGAGTTTGCCTGTGGTTTTGTCTACGTTCCCAAACCGCCCAATTTAAAATCAGCACAGAAACAAATTCCAGCTCCTCTGAAACGATCACGTGAGATTTGATTGTATAAATATCTGATTTCCATATGATTCCCTGTATCATTGCTTTATCATATTATTTGAGCTTTGATATTCTGCGCCTGTTGTGTAATTAATCTTCCTTGTACATGGTCTGCCCCCACATATCTCTTGCTGACACATGCAGCCCTTCTCCCACCCCCACATAAACCCCGGGCCCATTCGCCCACTCCCCCCCCCGCTCATCCCCTGCCTCCCCCTCAAAAAAACCTAGAGGGCTCAGCAAGAAATGCCAGTGACAGTCCAGAGTGCAGCACAAGTGTGCACGTGCACAGGGACACGACCTTCCAAATGAGTGAGAAAACAGACACGCCCACACAGGTCCTGCCATTAAAACCTTTGCATGGAGAGCGAAAGAAAGGTGAGCGTATAGCTGTTGCAGGGCTCCTGAGACCTCATCCCACAGTACCAAACTACATATTCATGCTTTCTATATCATTCCTTACAGCGCTCCTCCGTCCACCAATGAAATTGCAGCTAGGACACCTCTCTCCGCCCAACTTTTTATTTGGACAATCCAGATTCTTTTTACCTTACGAGCAAAGACAGGGTGATAGCCTCTGCAAGCAGGGAGATAAGAGTGAGTCAGAGTCTCTTGACTCTGACTGCGGCTCCTTTCACGAGACACCAGGGGGCGCCAGGGCTGAACGGAGACATCCCCAGGATATTCCCAAGATCAAACAATCAGACAAGACAGGTAACTGCTTTTTGGTGAAGCAGGAAGTTTATCGTTCCTGACTTAATGCATCGCTGCCATTGTTAGTGGGTGAGCCGAATGTTTGAAAAGCAACAAAGTCAGATTGCCATAATAAGCAGGGAAGTCTGACTAACAAAACTAGAGCTGGAAAAAAATGATATAATCACAAAAAAGCATGTTATAAGACTTATAAGAATTATTGATAATGAAGTAGATTATTATAAGACACTCACATTTGATGTTGTCCTGATAGCCATTTGTCTGAACAAAACAGTTATGAGTACGATCTGTTTGACTTTTTATCCCCACCAAAAATGAATTTAACTCTCTCCAATGATGTTAATAATTTTTTTCACCTGTCTCAATGAAAGTTCATATTTTTTCCCCAATAATTGCAGCTTTTGTGCCCCTACAATCTTCGAGCTCGTTCCTCTTGAATAGGCTTCCGGAATATGAGGCACTCAGTAATGAACACGCTTCCATTCCTCCATCTGGCCCTATGCCACCATCACATTCCCCAAACAGTCTATCTGAAGGTGAGTTTGCCCCATTCATTGTTACACACATGGTATTTCAGACACCAAACAGAGCATTGTTTTAACAGTCAGATATGTAGCATTAACAATGAGCAAAATCAGAGGATACTTTATCACTGTTTGCTGGTCTTTGGACCGCCCATTATGTTAATGAGGAGGCCAGTCATTTCTTTGTCTCATACTCATGTCTTATCAATGGATCCGGCTGAGATTCTAATAGCCATCTTTCTAATAATCAATTGTGCAGTTCTGTTGGACAAGCAAATTTTGCCAGGGAACCCAAATGTGATTCTAGTCGCAGTGGGGAAATTAGTGACTGAAGAAAATGGTGAGAAGTGCATCGTCCTGATCGTCGTGTTCTTGTTCCACACACAGGCCTCTGGCATCCCCATTTGTTCCTGCATTAAACCCCTTTGATGTTTTCTGCTGGTTTTTGTTAGCAGTAATGTATCATTGTTATAGCAGCATGGCCTGTGTCCAATAGGAAGGTGACTCTGTCTTTGTGTGTCCAATCACAGTGAACACAATAGAGTGTGAGCCCACAGTCTGCTCACAGTGTGGGTCAGCAAGGGAGTCCTTTTATGACAATCTGGTAATTTGCATGCATTATAACAGTCCCGCCGATACAATGAAAATGAGTGCAGAATAACACAAAGCAACTGTCACAGTAATCACAATGGATAATAAATCATTTACTCAAGTCATTATTTGAACGCTTTTTGCTTGCTGCCGCTGACAAGATAAGCATTTTGCCAATGCTACATGAATGCAAATTAAAATATAAATGAGACCACAAGAAATAGTTACATTTTTAAGCATTTTGTCTTTATGTTTATCTAGGTGGAAAACTGCTATTTCTGCCAGTCATGGAAATCGTCTCAAGGTTATTGTGCTACAATGGAATGTCAAGATTTCCTATTTCCCCTGATCCCTGAGCCTAAGCCTCCAGCTGACCCACTGCTTATTTTCTGTATCGATATCTCAGGGTCAATGACTGTTACATCACAGGTATATTGCAGCATATGTTGCGTATATCTCTCTTCTCTGTACTCATGGTCTGTGAATGTTGTATCCCACAATGCACTGCAGGCTAATTGATATTCAAGCACACTGATATTTATACACTGCATGTCATTTCAGTTTAACCTTTCAAAAATACAAATGCTGAACTGATGCTGAAATAATGAGAGAAATGTGTTTCTATTATTATAAATTAAAATTATTATTTTAAGTCTTCTAATCCTGATGTTACACAATGCAGGAACATTTTAAATGTCCGATATATGAAAGTGAGGGCACATAATATCTTTTTATATGTGAGGCTTAGAATAAAGGATTAAAAATCCTTTTATTATTTGAAGAAGTATGTAAAGTAACAGCTCTACATTGTCAGAAAAAAAAGAGTACCCATTTATACCTTTGCTTGTCACTGAGGTTGTACCCTAAGGGTCTGCCATTTGTACCCTTAGCTGTAGGTAAATGTAACTTATAAGATACAGAAATGGACTATCAAGAACGTTTCTGTACTATTTGAGGAACATTAATGCTGTTTATACCTTGGAGATGTTCACCAGAGTCCATTTATGTACCTTAAATTACATTTACCTACACTTAAGGGTACAATTAGCAGAGCCTTGAGGGTACAGCCTCAGTGACAAGTAAAGGTATAAATTGGTACTCTTTTTTGCTGACAGTGTAGTAATAGTGACTTTTAGCAGCAAGGGTAATTTATTAGTTTGTTACCAGCATGAGTGAAGAAAGATGTTGAAAGATTGGATTGATGGAATTAAGTAGCTAAATAGTTCTTATTTATTTGACTGTCTCCTTCAATAATGTCTTTTTCCACGTCTAATGATAACTTTCTTTTCAAACAAATTTCAGTTGGACCTAAACAATCCACAATGCCCTGTCATTGTGGAATTATTTAAAAAGAATGTATTATTGAAACTTATAAACAAAGGACTTTGATGACAAAATGTAAAAAGGATTTTGAAATTAATATTTTACATCTTTGATTTTGCCCAAGACTTACAGTTTTATGTCTGCCAGCAATTTTGGGAAAATAACGTTGACTGGATGCTGGAAATGCCTTTTTATTTATGAAGTGGTTTAAAATGTTTTGGTATGTACATTTTCTAAGGGAATTATGCTGTTCCAGTGTTTCTCAACCTAGTCCTTCCTCCTGGGGGCTGGGAGGGAGCAAAACCGTGGACTGTCTGGGGGTCTCCGAGGACCAGGCTGGGAAATATTGCTCTATTCAATTATTAATTAATTTATGCTGATGTTCTGTCCTTTCTTTCTCCTTAAGCTATTCAACCAACTAAAATCCCTTAGGACAAATCGCCTGTCAAGATGAATTAGATAAATAAGATAATTCTACAGGTGCCAGCATGCTCATTGCATATTACTAGAAACTGATTATCAAGAAACAGATATTTTTGTTTATCTTACACTCAATATGCGCAGAAAGTATGAAAGCTTCTAATTAGACTCATTATAAAATTACTTGCCCCAGCACTGATTAACAAATGATTGATGAACATGAAATGCCTGGAAGGATTCTTTCAGAAAAAATGCATTGAAATGCAGGTTAATTACCAGGCGATAACATAGAAGAATAATAAAATAAAATAGAACAGAAGAATACCATAGTACAAAGGTGCTGGCTGTACTTATTGTATTGTACTGGATTTTGTAACTCGTAACACAATGGTGGATGCAAGAAAATACAGAATAATTGCAAATGTTTTCAGTGTTATAGCTAATCAAGCAGATTGCTTAATGTTGGCAAGCTTAGCCCTTTGTTGTATAACTTTTCAGAGACGTGCAGAAATGGAGCAACCAAAACCAAACCTGTACACTTTTGTTTTGATTGGACACAGGTATCAACAGCCATGGTTTTGGGCACAACCTAATGGAGAAATGCCTTGCTTAAGTCACAGAAGGGCTATTTACTACTCCCAAACATATTTCTTTATTTATCTCTGTCTGTGGCCTGTGTGTTGTTTGTAACTACTATATTCACATTCTATTAACAATTTTTATATTCTATTTCAGATTACAGAAGATGGACGGGTAACATACAAATCACGGCTACAGGTGAGTTTTTACTCATTTTGGGAGTATTGTTCTTATTTTTCTAGTTTATTGTAAATAATTGTAAAAATCAATATATTAATTTATCTTAGTATGTTATTTAAAATCAAAGTAACGAGCATGTTAAATAGCTGGACTTTCAAGCTGCAGGCTGATCTGTGCCTTTAATTATATGGGTCTCAGTGTGCTAACATGGTAAACAATGGGTCTCTGACAGAGCCAAACTTCCACACTGCAAAGAGGGGTTCCCATTCAGGGTCCTAATGTTCAGCGTTATATTGCTGATGGGATATTTGTATGGGTGTTCCTAGTGTGTGCAGCAGGCAGTCCTGCAATGTGTACAGTCCCTAAGTGAGAGAGAGCCAAGCACCAGAGTAGGACTCATCACATTCAACAAACAGGTATCTAATGTCCTCCTTGTAATATATCTAGTAGAGATCTCTATTTCAGTAGAATATGTACAAGATCTGTAATGGGTTCCTTTTACAGAATTCACTATCGCTTAATTGGTTTGTTGATATGGTAGATTGTGTCGGTCTTACCTCATTGTTAATGTTAGATTGAACCACAATCTCTGGGTACAGAAGTCTCAGTTACACTGAAAAATCTACCAAGACCTTTGGTCTTAACGGCTCAGCCCGTGCTTGTTTAACAGTAGCACTCATATGTGTTTATGTGTGATTGTATGTGGATGTCCCTGTGTGTGCCCACGTGTTACTGTATGTGGATGTCCCTGTGTGTGCCCACGTGTGACCGTATGTGGATGTCCCCATGTCTGCCCAGCTATGCCTGCATGGAAATGGCACGGCCACCTCCCAGTTCCTCTGTGGCGCCCAGCTGATGGATTGCGCTCTCCTGCAGGAGGCAGTGTCCAGCTTCCCAGACCCACCCCCCCTGGCAGAGAGCAGGGCATGGCTAGAGAGGGAGGTCCACAGGTATGAGGGGAAGGGACGGAGATGAGATGATGCACAACTCAGCTGTATTTCATCCTATAAGGGCCATTGGCCACTGGGAGCCAGGTCTGAAGGCCTAGGAAATAATGACACTGTACTGCAGTTGTGGTTTAACCCACTAGGAGACATAAGCAGCCACCTTGGGAACCACCTTCAGAAGGGGTGCCAGTGCTGAAATGAACTTACCTAAGACACATGGGTTGTGTCTGGCATTGCTGTGCTGGATATGTGTTTGGAAGATGGGGAGGTAGTTGGATTTAATGGAAAGCCTGACCATAATTTACCAGCACTACTCCATAAATGTATGGTCTAAACAGCACATATACAATAAAGTTTCAGCCTGAAGTTCAAGGTGTGGCCTGTGATGTACCCTTAAGTAAAGTGCTTATTTTAAAATACACCAGAAAATGATTTGACTCACTACGGTTGTTTTAGCCAAAGCATCTTAATTACGTTTCAATAAAATTATTGGTAGGACATCGGGTGACCCCATAAATCTTAAGAGAATATGAGACTAATACAGCTTCCCATTTCTGTTTGTCTGCAGTCTGTATTCACTTTTGCAGCTGTCCTCGTTGCCATTGAGTCTGGAGAATACTGGAGACAAGGCTCTTGGCCCTGCAGCCCTTGCAGCCATTACAATGGCTTCCCGGCATCCAGGGTCAAGGGTCAGTTCATATTCCATTGTATTAATCAATCATGTATTTTCCTGCTACCATTAACTTTATCTGGGTTTCAGTAAGAATACAGAACTAGATTTATTAGTCTCTATCTGTTACCTTCCAAATGTTTTATCAATGCCATAATGTTCAGAGGATGTAAATATGATGAACTACGTAGCTGAAGAGGACAAGGTCTTCTGACTGTAACTCTCGGCTAGGTGGTGATTTGTACAGACGGCAAGGCTAACACCCGGCTGGGGAACCTCGACGTTCCTGAGACAGACTGTCGCTCTCTTGTGCCCTCCTCTATCTTCTACCAGAACTTAGGAGAGTTTGCCGCTAATCAGGGGTAGCTACCACTCACAGATTATTGGTGCAATTAATATATTTGATAACACTTTACTTGAGGGGATACAAGTAATGTAGTAGTACACTCTTACTAAATGCATTAATTAACCAGTAAATTAACCTTAGTTACACACAGCACCCATATTTGGTCATCATTAATTAGTCTTGACCATGTATTTCATACAGTTACTATATTTGTTCATGATTTGTAGCTGAGTAGTAACTGAGTAGCTATGTTATTTCTGCCCCTTCAAGTAAAGTGTTACCAGATATTTATTTAATTGCAGTTGATGGAGTTTGTTCAAATTGTCAACATTATAATATCTGTCAGGATCACGGTGTCAGTGCTGACCATAGAGGGGACAGACTGTCGGTTAGATGAACTGGGAAGACTTTTTGACTTGACTGGTGGAAATGTAAGTCCGTCAGCTTCTGTCCCCAAGGCAATCACACATGTTTGTAACTTCTCCTCATGTCACGATTGGTCAAAACTAACTTGACTCGATCTATATCTGCATCCTCAGGTTGCGATTGCTAGTCTGAGTGGCCTTTGCACTGCATTTGAATCAGTGATGGAGAGGAAAGCAGTTGCCACACACTGCACTGTCACCTTGCTGCTCCCAACTGCTCTGTAAGAAACCAAAAATTTGGTCATAAAACAACACAACACACATTCACTAGTTCCCAAAGCAAGGCCTTATTCATATCACCTGTGTGATGAAAAATGCATATATTTCTTATTTCAGGAGTGCGAAAAAAAAATGCATTTTCTCAGAGCTGCTTTACAAAATGAACCAAAAACGGCATAATGTGGCATCCTTAGTGCCAGAAATACAAAGCTGTCTTTACACAGCTGTCAGTGAATGGGTTCATGTTTATAAATGGACTTACATGGATTGTTGTCAGTGAGGCGAATATGTCAGTGTCAACAAGATACAAACTAATCTGTTTATATTCACAATTAATAATTTTAGTTAGCTAGCTATCTAGCTATCAATGCTAAATTAAAATTACAGTACCGATATAAAGTAATCTATACAAATGGCCATCATGAATACAAATGTTAACTAGTAGAATCCTAAATATTAGTGAAATAGATGGTCTCCAGAAGTATTATGTAAAATATATTTTCCTTGGTCAATTACATGTCAAACTATCAGTAGAGAGAGGAGAATGGATGTACAGTCATGCACTGCATAATGACGTTTCGGTCAGAGATGGATCACATATATGACAATGGTCCCGTAAGATTATAATGGAGCTGAGAAATTCCTATTGCTGGTGACAGTGTAGCACAGTGACTTACTCACGTGTTTGTGGTAATGTATAGAACATATTCAATAAGTATTACAATAAGTGCATAATACTTGATAAGGGTAGTAACTATATCACTGGTTTATATATTAGCTATACTTTTTATAATTATTTTAGAGAGTACTCTATCTGCTTATACAAAAAAGTTTACTGTAGACTAGTGAGTAGTAGTTAACACCATCTTGGGTTGTGTCTAACGCACGACGATGATAACAATGCATTTCTTAGAATGTCATTAAGCAACGCATGACTGTTCTATGTCTTTTCATCAAACTGCTACAATATGATATACATTTGAGGCACACCTTCTACTGTCTGATTTACACGTGCATGAGTGTAAATAAGACAAATCAAACTTTATTGATACCAGGTTGAAATTGTTTTTTTTTAGTTGACATGAGTAAGTCCATGGAGGGGGGAGGACTAGGGGAGAGGTGTAGAATGGCCTCTGGGTAAACTGGCACCATGGTTTATATTCATGTTCTGAGGGCACAATGAAAGATGATTGGTTCAGAGAGATAACCAATCAAATTATAGAGGAAGTGGGGCCAAACAACTAGAGGTGGGACCAAGACATCTGACTTCTTGGTCCCACCTCCTCTACCTGCTTTGACCCACCTCCTCAACAATCACCTCCTCTGGTTCTGTCTCGGAGCCAATCATTTTTCATTCAACCCTCAGAACATTTTTGTGTAAGTAAAATTTCCATGAGCTTTATGATCTGCAATGTCATCCTGTCTCTGTCTCACTCTGTTCTTCTATTGTAAGGTCTGTGAGAGGAGAGAGGGAGGCTGGTCACAAGGTCATTAGGCAAGTGGGGAATGTGTTTTCAGACACAGAGATCACCTTCCAGTTTGGAGCAAAGGAGCAAGACACAGCAAGTAAGGAAATGCAGAGGAGATGCCTTCATGAAGCCTCTTATAGTTGGATATATGCATTTTACAGATCTGTGGCCTGTACTACGAAGCAGGGTTACTGGCTTATCGGGGTAACTTGTTGGAGTTAAGGTACCACATTTTAAATAGACTTCATATTCGTTCACTTACATTTTGCCCAGACTACCGTAAATCCGTCAAGTTACTCCCAATAAGCCAGTAACCCCGCTTCATAGTACAGGCCACTGGTGTCTTAGGTGCTCTCGTATTTTGGTTGTGTGTAGCTCAACAGGTTTGTACTGTATACCTGTGATCAAACAGTTGCTAGTTTGAAACCCCTGGCTGGTAGACTGATGTCATTATCTGGTGCTTGAGCAATGTCTTTAGACTCAGTTTCTGGAGTGACCCCCAAACTTGGTCTTATGTGTGTACATCTCATGGAGAGCAAGATGGCAAAAAGTTAATTTACCCATAGGGGTAAATAAAGCACCACAAGTTTATTAAGCCTGCTTCAGTGTTAATGCTTTTCAGGGGGCATCACTGCGATTTTTCTGTGACTTATTCCTGGATGGTCTTTCAGCTTTGCTCTCTGCCAGCAAAGTGTGGGCTCAGCTGCAGATACGATATCGGAGTACAGATGGCAGAACGGTGCTCAGAGTGCTGACAATCAACAGGAGGGTGACGGCAGACAGGTAAACAAATGAGGGCATTAAGAGGCTCTGCTGTGGGTTCTTTTGCTAGGTGCTGTTTGCGTCTTCTGTTACTCAGCACACTTTTACTGTATAAAATTTCACCACACAGTGCTTTCAGCCAAGGAACTGAAAGGCAAGCCAGTACTGTTGAAGGGAATTAGGTCTATTTATACAGACCAGACCGATGTCTCTGTTTCTTGCCTCCTATCCAATCAGTGTACCTGTTCCTGCTCAGTCTGTTAGTGTGCATGAGACACAGCTCTTCATTGGACATCAGCAGCATCTTATCTACTGATTGCTAGGTTCCTGTTAACCTCTCCCAATTTCCCTTTCTTTTAGCTCACAGGTCCTGTCCTCCCTCTCTCTCCCTATTCTTCAGCTCAACTTATCTCAGTCCAGCGCTGCACTGGCGGTGAGAGGGCGCTATAAAGAGGCACAGAGAGAAGGAGAGTCACAAGCGAAGCTTATGGAAATGTTTCTGTGAGCATGCCATCTATATATCTCTCTATCTGCATAGGCATTATGAGTTATACATTGCAAATATGCTATGCGACCAGCAGAGGGCAATGTTGCTCAGTTTTTTTTAATTATCTGTTGTACTAAGTATCAAAATTACCATAAAAATATCAGAAAAATAGTTGAAAGGTTATGTGCAACTGGCAGGCCATTCATAGTGCACTGCAGCCTTGTGCCCTACAATCGCCCTCTCTTACATCTCCCTGACTAGGATAGAAAAGCTTGTCATTCGTCCATCCATCTATATTCCAAATAATGAGCTAGCAGAGAGTCATGGTGACTTTGTCATTTGTTTCTTATTGGTATAACAGAGATTATGTGAGAAGTGTTGAGGAAGAACAGAAGCACAGACAATGGGTGGAAATCATGGATCCCATCTTTAACAGCACTGATATCTACACAAGGGTGAGATTAGAGTGACATGATATACCATAATATACCATGCTGTTTATAAAAACAGTCATTGTGTGTGTTTAATATACTAGAATGCTGCATTTTTCAAATATAGGTTCATACTGTCCATGTTTTTGAAAAGTTTAATGTAACAATAAAAGAAGTGTATATTTAGTTATTTAATATGATTTATTGTTTTTGGTTCATTGCTTATCAGGATCAATAATTTATCTTTCTTTTGTTCTAGGTTAAGCCTGTCTCTATGTCAGATATACAGGTAACATACAATCATGAATACATGTATACATGTGCGTATGTATTCGTGCATGTGTGTTGTGTATTTTCATAACAGCTATCCTGGTGAGTGTCTGAATGGCCAGTTGCTGTACTTTGTTGCTATTTGTGAAGGTATCTCTATGCACATACGCAGTTCTGATAATGTGTATCTATCTGTATTCAGCATGTGTAACAACCCGCATATTGTTAAAGGAGGCTGCAGATTATGTACTTAACCTCACGTCCAGCCCCTTTCAAATCTAAGTGATGCTGAGGCAGGCATCAGACGGCTATGTTACACAATACCGCAGGCACAAGAGTGACTTTGAAACCAAGGCCTGGCACAGAATTAATGTTCATTTAAAAAAAAAAAAAAACTTTTAAAGAGAGATTCAATCTAGAAAATGGCTCCCCTCAAGTTTTCAATTAGGCTAATTGTCATGGAGCGGGTGTGGGGTGGCAGCCAGCAGGTACTCGTACTGCCAGGGGGGGGGGCTTGCAGCGCAGAGCCGGCCAGCCTCTCTCTCAGTGCAGCTCACCGCAGCCTCCATTGGGCACGTCCATCATGCATTAACCTCAGCTCTCCGTCAGGCTCTCACAGACATGGGTGCAGTGCTGCTCTTCGCCATGAAGAATGGCTCCCGGGCGTCGACTCTGCCCAGAAGTGTGGTGCTTGTGGGTCCAGAGCGGCCGGGCAGCTGATGATGGGAACCGGGGTCCAGCTGAAATGGCCCAGGCCTGCTAACTAGCGGGCAGCGATAGCTGACAGTCACAGACCCGCACCGAGCACCCCCCTCCTGCCTGGGACAGCCGGCGTCCTCCATCTCACCGGAGCTCTTGGGGCTCCCTGTCCCCCCCCCCCCAGCTGCCCCCAGTCCCTCTCCCGAATCCTCTGCCGGCATCTTTACACTCCTCGCTAACCATGAGAAAATTATGGTTAATTAACTGCGGGCTAATTGTTACCTCCTAACCAAATAAACCGTCACAGCAAGAAAACATCCTCCTCACGTCCTCAGCGGCGTGATGCTTGTAGAGTTTTAGACATTTCCCACCCCCCCACCTTTCTATCTGTACAATTTATGCAGTTTTCCTTTGAACATCTTCCAATTATTTTTATGGTTTTACCCATATAGTCTCCTCAGTACCAATTCATTTTCAATCCAGAGTGCTTTATTGGCACAGTGGCTGGACTGTGCTGCCAAAGGTGCCAACAAGGGGCTCATACATTAAAATGAGCAGAAAAGCAATTTCACAAGTGAGGGAGGACTGACGTGATAGAATGTGAAAAACATACATACACAGCCGAAAGGAACAGCCATTCTGTGACTGTGGAAAACAGAGCGAATGCTCCATCCTGAACAAACGGCATAAATGGCTTCCAAAACGCTTCCTCCTGTGGAAAAGAGCCACGATGTTCACAGCATCTCCAAGCTGTGTCTCTATAGGAGGGACAAGAGTAAAGCAGCCTGTGTAGTTTGTACAGACTCCCGACTCGGTGGTCCAGAGTGCTCTCCGCATGACCCTCAGTATGTCACAACCTCCCAAAAGATCAAGCAGCTAATTGCTAATTGCATTCAGTCCTTGGGGGGAATGACAATGCTGGAGCTCTCAGGTCCTGTGCAATAACTCCCAGTGTTTCCTCTCCAGACTGAATGGATATACTCACTCCCAGTGCTGCTCCTTAAAGGTGGGCTTTTTTATAACCATGATAAAATGTGCAACGTGGGAAAAGTAAAAAGGGGGGGTCGGCAGCAGAAGGAGAGGTGGTGTTAAATAACACTGTATTTCTAACCTGTCCCCCGTTATAAAACTGAACACTTTCATTGCTATTCATTGCTATTAAGAAGCCAAATAAAACCTTATAAATCTGCAAAACTGTGACACAGAACCTCATATTCCCATATATATATTTGTTTTCTTTTATTTTTTTAATTTGATTCTGCTTTGCTCAACCATCCTAGGCTTCAAAGAACTTATAAGCAATATATATAAAATAATGAGTATATATATGAAATGACTAATATTAAGCTGTATTATTATGTTTAAAGGAGACAGATTTTTGTTATACAGCATGTGGGCAGCAGGGCAATCAGGGCAAAGGTGTGACTCACCGGGGCTGTAATGTTACGCTGTAATGTAAGGTCCATTTGTAACAGCGAGCCTTTGTCTCGCCCCTGATTCACAGTGGTACTTGTGAGTCAGATGCCATTAACCAGAAGTAGGGGAACTTCGACATGCATACATTATTTATGTGTGAAGCTGAGACATTGCTCCATATAATGTTTTTTTGTTCCCCAAGTCATTTTTCCCCACACCTACATGTGTACTTATCTTTCCCTCTAAAATACTTGGAGACATAGAGAGATAAAAAGAGTGACAAATGACCAAAGTGTGCGCAGCCTAAAAAGCACGTCTCTGATTCAGCAAAAGGGAGAAAAGAAAGAAAAATGCATTGAACGGGGTCTGGGGGGGAGTGGACAGAATGGAAAAGGTAAAAAAAACAAAAAAAAAAAAACAACTAGAGACAAAGGTGTGCTGGGGGAGATGCAATGTGTGGCGAGGGGCTAGAAGTAGGATAAGGAGCAAGAAATGAGCAAGACCACAAAGAAGACAGGGCCAAGAGAGATGAGAGGTGTAGGTGACTCCCCCTAAAAGACCATTGCCATGGTAACATGATGAACTGAAAAATAAAATGGGAAAACAAGAGGCATATCATAACAGCAAGAGTTAACGCGGCAAAATACCTGCTCTGTGTGTGGGAAAACAATCCATTAGCAGGGATACAGAGAGATGATCCACATTCAGCTCCACGATCATCTACTAGAATGAATGTGTCACATTATCTCAGCAAGAAACTGCTTTAAACACCAGCTTGGGGGAGGGTCACGCTTAGAGGTTTGAGAACTTCACTGGCAAATCTTGTCACTGCAGAACTTCTAGAAGAAAGATGAAATGCAATTAACATAAATTTCATGAAGCCATTTTATGATTGGCAAGAGCAGATCTGCTGGAACCCACGTCACGGGGCACCATTTTCTTTCCTCAGTAGCCTTTTGCTTCCATCGAGGGCTAAGAAACACACCTTTTCTGTTGGCTATTAGTGCACTATTAGTTCTAAACATTTAGAAATGTGTTTTTCTTGGGGCAGGGCAACTGTCGTTCTCAAGTGGCCGCTCCTGTTGACCTGCCTCACCTGTTCCCTTTTGGGAAAGCTATTTATACGAGCGTGTCCCACTCCAACACTGTTCTCCAATGCTGCAACATGTGAAATGGGTACTTAGCCTAGCTAAACATATGCTCCTTTTCCAAGCACCTGTTTTCAGGCAGAATTGCAATATGGTGTAGTACATTCTACACTACAGTACAGTGCACTTAATAAAATATGTGAAAAATATTCCTATGGTATGGGGTCAGGTGAACACTACAATTGATTTCATACATTACAGACAGGTAGGTGCACAAGCATTCATTTTTAGGTAAACAATGTAGATGCTGAACTAGATTAAAGAGAATGACCTGTAGTTGTGCATGTGCTATATCTAGCAACCATCCACTGATAACTGTCTGTCCAGTACATGGTTATAGTAAACCTGGGATCTGTCCAGCATAGGCACATACTCACAAGATACCAGCATTTTAGAGGTACCATTTTATTTAACAATGAGTTTCTATACTGAGAAAGGAAACCAAGCCAAACATGTACAACGCAAGGAAACTCCACACACATAGGGGCAGTGGAACCTAATCATTAATGTGCAAGGCTACAAGGCAACACCAGCAGCAAAAACAGGTACAATGCCCTGAGATATAATATTACACATTTTAAAAATCCATCATTTAGATTTGTACAATACATATTGGCCTAAAAAGTAACACATGCAACATAAACCACTGTCATTTAATTCTACTTCGATCAGTTCTGACAAACATACAGAAAGCACATTAGAAACATTTGGCCCATAATGAGCATTATAATATCCACAGCAACAATTCACATTCTCAAATTTTAATTTGATGCAGAAAAAAAGGCTAGAAGCTAGGAGAGAGTAAAGAGAAACTCCGGCGTTTGCTTATGGAAGAAAAAAACACACTGTGAGGTCAAAGGCCAGTCAGGCCAAACCCCCACTGAGCATGTTAATTTTATACAAGCAAAAAAAATATATATGCAAAGCAGGAGCACTGCACCGCATGGGCGTCTTATCTGAGCTCTGGGAGGTGACGTTAAGTAGGTCTGCTGCATTTGCTGTAAGGACTGGGGCTGCTTCCAAATTCCTGTAGGATTCACTCGGGTAATGCTGCTGCCAGGAGGACAAAAGCAACAAACAGAAGGCCAGTAGAAATATAGAAATATAACACATATTTATAAACACTTATCCACGGCAGCTCAGGCAGCAGAAACAGTGGCTTTATTTATGCTACAGAAGGTTTTTAGTCTTGATTTACGTGTCGAGATTGAGCAGACATCCCTTACATTGGCCGGCAGACTATTAAATACCATAAGGGCCCAGTAATTGAAGGCTTTACGGACTGCAGTGCTTCTCTTTATTCTAGGAGGTACAATAAAGTCTGCAGGCTGTGATTGCAGACTGTGTTCAATACACTAGAGATTTCAGCCAGATAAACGGAGGGCAGATCCTTCAGCGTTTTTAAACTTCTGTGCAGTTTAGGACCTTCGGTTCTGAACCCGACTGAAATCCTGTAAAAAGTAATAAAATGAGTGTTAAAGGACAGAGCTAAATAAAAAAAAATGCTAAATTTTGAGCTAATTGGATAGAGATAATGTTTAAGCTCTCAAGAATTGCAATTTCCTCTGAACTAGAGAGCTTGTTTTTTTCTGATCAGACAGATAATTTTGACTCATCTGTTCTTTGCTTCATTAAAGCTACTTGCTACAGATGGTACACCATCTCCCGTGAAGCAGCCATGATTGTGAAAGGGACCTTTGACTCTTATTTTTCTTCTCTTAATTTCCTCTTCGCTCCCATTTCTGCTCACGCCTGTCACAATTGCAACCGACTACAAAAATTAATTGGTTTGCTTTGACTTTTCAGCAGCACTGACAAGGATCACTAAACTCTCCTGGGCTCTCTGACTTCATCTCTCCCGTGTTCATTCCCATTCTGAAATATAGGGATGCATTAAAGTAAAACAAACAAACAAAAAAACTTACCAATTATATTTGAATATTGAATCCACCAGTATGACTATCTGGGCACCACATATCTCAGGAGGGACAGTCATGTGACCTGGCTTATCTGTATTGACATGTCCCACCAATCTCTCTTGGTTCTGTTTTGATTTTCTCCAGTAATCCAGATCCCACTGCTGATGCTAGGCCCAAGACTCATAAGCTCCTCCTGTTCATTTGATTCCCTGTTCACCAGCAAAGCATCAATACGGCTGTTTTTTGTCATTGACCTGAAATGAGATGCCTGAAAAGAGAAACAGGACCTAATAAACCTGTTGATTGCTTCCAAATGCCTATTTCACATTGTTGTGTTCACCATCCCGACTGCTCACAAAGTTATACTGGATACCAGTATAGCTGTTTTGGTACACCTTATGATTGTTTTATATATTTTAATGCTTTTTCATTTGTATATACTTAAAAACATGAAACAAATTATATAAAAAAAATAACTTTGCAGTCAGGGTACTTGAACTCTTGATTGGCACTATTTATGGCCACACAGTGCCTCAATGGGTATCACCGCTGCCTCACACCTGCAGGGCTGCAGGCTTAAATTCCAACTACGCTCTGTGTGTGTGGAGACTGCATGTTCTCCCTGTGTCATATGGGGTTCCTTTGGGTACTCTGGTTTCCACCCAGAGTCCAAAAATATGTAGTGAGGTTAATTGGTGCCTCTATATTCGCTGTCGTTGTGATGAACCGGCATGCCATGCAGCTGTACCTAAGGCTGGCTCTGTGCTGTCTGGGATAAACTCCAAACCCTCCGGTGACCCTGACTGAGCTAAACGCTTGGAAGATAGATGGCTACATATTCATTTACTTTTCTTCCTTTTGGCAGGGTTGTGCGGGGCATGTATTGTCCTGCTTTTCTTGTTCAGGCAACGACACCTGCCAGTTCTGATCAACACCAGTGTCTGAATGCCGATGCCAGGCTACCTCTACACTTCTCACTCACGACTTGGTGTTTTTTGCCTGTGCTTGACAGCACATACACTGAACGTAAGAGTGACTTTGTTAGACACAAGATTGAATGTCTTGAACTGAAATACAACATAGACGACAGTCTGGGCCCCTCACAGCTAGTCATTATGAACGGTCTACCCCAAGCCCTAACTATGACAGTCATTATAACTATGCCCAGCTCTAACTATGATTTCATACATCCCATTCCCTATAATTTCTCTATCATTGCCACAAAGCCTTTGTTGTTCTTTAACGTCTTATTTCATATCCCCCTGCCCACTCGAAAACCCATTCTCTCCTTATTTTAAAGCTGTCATCTGCCTTTTTCTGCTCTCTTTTGCTTGTACTCCTGCCCACTCTCTCTCTCCTGTCCTATCTTATTCCCTGAATATCTTTTCTCCCAATGCCCTAAAGTGGCAGTTAGCAGAGGCAGCTGTTTACACTCATTTATATGTCAATCTGGCCTTGCCTCTCTGCCTGCTGTTCACTGTCTCCGGGTCCTTCAAATCTACATCTACAATCTACAATACAAAGAATACTCTCACGGTCAAGATGACATAGTCTGGGTGTGGTTTGGCTGCTAAGTGTCATTATGCTTCAAACATTATTAATTTAATATGTGATAACATCTTTTTTGTTACCCTTATTCAATGACATTTCACCGTACTCAAGGAAATGTTTTTGGTAACAAATACCATTCATAAAAAAATAACGATGCACAGAAAACCTTTGATAATGGCTAATTACAGTTTTCTGATGCAGCAGATACACAGTGCATGTCAATATTATTACAAAAACCACGGAGGACGGAAAAATCTGGTCTCACGGGTCCACTTGAGAGAGCCAAGTGGTGCTTATGCTGATTTTTGCAGGCGCGGTATTTTCACTAAGCCCAAACATCTAGGGAACCCAGGTGCAGTTTCTCTCGACCTAACTGTGTAATAGACTGCCTGGGACGAGTAGCAGTCCTTTAGATACCGCTATCGAAATTAATATGTTCATTTTGTACCTATTAAGGAAAACAGTCCAATGTTTATTACTATTAATTACGGAAAACGGGTGTGTGTCTGCGGTGGTAATTATGTAACATACAACAACAGTGGAAATGGTGTAGAGCGATTTCGGTTATATAAAAAGCACGACGTCAGCAATACCTGGGTCGTTAAGAGAAGCGATAAAGGCTGGTAGCGAGAAGCACTTAAACAATGAGCATCGGCGATAAAAATAACGCCCTGCTAGTGAGCACTAAGCTCTCCAAATTTAGAGCGAGCAGCACGCCGTGCCGCGTGCACGTCACGGCGCGAGCCGTAGCGCATGCCGCCTGCCTTCATGGCGCAGGTGCTCTGCTTTTACTCTTTCACTCGAAAATCGCATCCCCACATCACGCTTCCCTCCCACAACGCTCTCACCATCTTCTGCCTATATGTATGTATATAAAGTATATATGTGTGTTTTTATAGGCTATATATAAAGTAATATATACAATCACGATAACGACACTGTATATATAGTGTACGAGTGTGGTGTGGTGTGTGTGTGTGTATATATATATATATATATATAGAGAGAGAGAGAGAGAGAGAGAGACACACACACACACACACAAAAATCTTAGTGTCTGGCTGTACAGTCAGTGAAGGCGACCGCTTAGTATTCAGTTCACAAACGGGGAGAACGGGCACGCGCGCGCGCCCCCGGCAGGGAGGGTGAGAGTGGGTGAGAGAGAGAGAGAGAGAGAGAGGCTGGACAGACGCTGAAAAATACTCACAGAAGAGGACCAAGAGACGGAAGAGGAGAGAATTACGGGATATATCGTCCCAGTGTTTCTCTCAGTCTATCCCTCTACCACCTCCTTTAATCTCAGGTGTAGTATTCCGGCCGGCCTGGTTCTCCATGTTCCTAGTGTAGGGTGGGATTGCCGTTTTTGATTAACTGTGTTGGAGAATAAGGAAGAAGCAGCTCCGGGATGCAAGGGAGGAGAAAAACAGCCACATGCATGGACTAATAAAAATGCCATTAGTCAAATAACTGTCAATGCGTCATTGACCTGGTAATATCCAGCGTTTCCAGGAAGCTGTAATCAAACAGACGTTTTAGACGTATGTGCATGTGCTGTACATATGCCTACAGTAGATAAGTATTTCTGTATAAGCTAACCTGTTAGTTCGTTCTGTTTATACATGTGTGCTCCTCCCTTGTATTGGTTTCCTCAGTGCATTTCATTTCCTTCTGCCTTTTAAATATATTTCATTTATGGATATCCATGCATATGTGACCATGCAAATGGTTGGTGCACGCCTTCTACACTTTATGTATTTGAAGTGTACCAGAGAGCCGGTCCCTATATATGTTTTTAGATGACATTCAGTTAGTTTTCCTTCGAGGGCCGACGATGTCACACGTATTAAAAGTAAACAGGAGTCCATAATTCAGATGCAGGCGTGCATGTATTACCGCCACGACCGCAAGCACGATCTCTCTTTCTCAGGCACATCTCTCTCATGTTTTCTTTATTCTCCTTGCGTTATCATATGGGTCCAATCCACTGCTGTCTTCTCTTTTATGAGTGTATATGTTTCCAAGTGTGTCCACTGTCTTTAGTTGTTCAGTTGTACAATGCAGACTCCTGTCTGTCTGTTTGTGTACCTTTTTGGGAACTTACAACTGCTGGTCTAGACTGTGTGAGCACATTCAGTATTTAAGGCAAATTGGCGTTCCATTGATATATGTGTTGCTTTAGTCCTGTGATCTCTAACATTCACACTTTGTATTTCCTCTTCCTTTCTCTCCTCTCCCTTGCTTTCTCTCTCCATTCTATCCTCCATGCCTTAGATGTCCTATTTTTACTTCTCTATCTCTTCCCTTTATTTTGCTCCTGGCTTCTCCGTCTGCCGTTTTGTCTAACCCCTCCTTGTCATTCCTCTCCAGAGCCTGTGCTATATATGCAATGTAATTGTTGCTGGCAATCTTTGTTATGTGCAGCCCTGTGCCAGTCAGCTTATTCCTCATTGTGAAATCCACTAGATTTTAAGGGGG
>JABFEA020003775.1:0-15721 GCA_019775915.2 Cyphomyrus plagiostoma | reverse complement strand
TTTCATAACAATTCTAAATATAACAGTTCCCCTCATTATTTCCTGTTTATGTGCCCCTGTTATTTATTTGCAAACCCCCCCCCCCCCCCCCCTCCTTTCCGAATAATTTCTTACAAAAGAATCGCATTCAGGGACTAAAATCGAATTCCTAATGCAGAGGGAACTCACAATTAATGCTTCGGCCATATATGGTCACGTGCTCTTGGCCTCGTCCCTACAAAGCGCATTCATTTCTAACTTGCATAAACACCGAAAGACATCAGAGAGCTGCCTCTGCCGGGGGAAGGATCAGGGAAAACATTCTGGAATTTCTAGGGAGTGCAAAGTGAATTCCGGCGTATCGGAGCACGCAGCGTTTTCCTGTGTCACCCCAAGGCCTCTGGAACTTACAGAACAGGCAAAATGCTAATGAGATCCACTCACTTCAGAGGGAAATGCCTAAAATACTTCACGCTCACTTCCAGTTCTTTCCCATCATAATCTCCTTTTTAATAAGGTAGTCTCTTCGCTAAGGCGATTTTGCGCTCGTAGAGGCGGAAATCGATGCAGTGATTACAGGCATAACCTGAGACTGACACTGACACATGCCTCCTCTTGCAGGGGATGCATATGACGTTTGTGCCATTTGTCTAGATGAGTACGAGGAAGGAGACAAGCTACGCATCTTGCCCTGTTCTCACGGTGAGCACAACTGCAGTCGTGTTCCTGACAAAAACAGACACTCCACTACCAATAAACCGCACTTGATATTTCTTGTTGAATTAAGGACATTGGCACTATAGTCAAGGGTATTTCGTGGGGCAGGGATACCCTGGCATATTCAGGGGGCCCAGGGCATTTGATTATGTAAAATTATATATAAAATTGGCTGGGGAGCCTAGAATTTCTGCGTACGCCCCTGACCAGAGGTGGAAATTTCAGGTCCAGAAAGTAAAAATCCAGATCAGGATTTTGTTTCAACCAACCAGTGGAGTAACTCTGTGACTGTAGCTCTTTACACTCAACTTGTTGGGTGAAACAAAATCTTGCTCTGGATTCGTATGCCCTGCCCTCGACTCTTATTTTTATTGACTGATCTTGTGCCTTGTCTGCGTGAACACATCAGCTTACCACTGTAAGTGTGTGGACCCTTGGCTGACCAAGACGAAGAAGACGTGTCCGGTATGCAAGCAGAAGGTGGCGCCGTCCCAGGGAGACTCGGAGTCCGACTCGGACGAGGGCGACAGCAGCCGCGAGGACGAGGCGTCGGAGAACACGCCCCTGCTGCGCTCGCTGGCGTCCACCAGCACACAGTCCTTCGGCACCATGTCGGCCTCCCTCTCCTACCACGAGCGGGACCTGGAGTCGTCCGAGTACGAGGACGACGACGACGAGGCGGACAGTAGCGGCAGTGAGGAGGTCGCCGTGGAGACCGTGGTGGTGCAGCTGCAGCGGTCTCTGCACGGCCGGCCGGATCCCGCCGTCTGACCCCGGGGAAAATCTGCCGCCGACTTGCCGCCGTCAAGTAGGATTCCGATATCCATGCTACAGTCAGTATTTTGTTTGCAAATCACCGTTTGTGCACATCGCAGCCTGCACGCTGGACACGACAGCAAACGGAGCATCCAGTGTAGTAGTAAGAATTTCTGTAATTTGAAGTATATGGTTACCAAAGATGGTCATTTCTGTAGGAACCTAAAGAGAGTTTGCATTGCACATAACAGAGAAATATACTTCAGCTGTCTTGTACGAACTGCTTTTTATATGCTGTAAATTTGATGAGCTTTTATCTTCACTGTGAAAGGAAAGGCACGTTAGATTGTGTGCTTTAAAAGCATAGACCTTTCCTAACACTTGTCACGAACCAGGAAGGATCACAATGTGTACATAAAATGTATAGAATTATACAAGAGACGGAATTAAAAAGCAACTTTTTCAAAGCGATCGATTAAACTTTGTAGCCTGTAAATGTGAAAGCCTCTGTATCAGAAGGTAGGGATGTTTTAGAGAAACGTGAAAAAAACTATTAACTCGAATAAAGTCTTAATGTACTATGCAGTGTTATTTTGTAAACTTCAATGTTTCTAATGTAAAGCAATTTTAGAAGTTGGCATTTTGAGGATGCTTATGTAAATTTCTGTGTTGTACGACGTGAGAACAGATAGCCATTAATAGATCAATATTGTACTTTGACGCTGGCAAATGCTGTGGACCACTCGTGTTAGTCCAGCCAGTTAAGACACGCTGTGTTTCCATTAGAGCGTCCTTCCTTTCTGAAGAGGAAGGGGAGACGTCATGAAGTTCATGCCCACCACACTTTAAGTTATTTTTATTAGTGGGTCACCCTCTCGCCTCAAGATGTCACCGTCAGCAGGAACGTGCATTTGACACATCTCCGCTTTGTATGTAGTTTGCCAACTGGAAAATTCTTGTCAACTTTTATATGAAAATTATGCATGTGTAATGTATTGGTACACATAACTCCATTTGCATTAAAGTCACATTTTCACTCGACATCCTGTTCTTTTTTAACTTCAGCCAAATAGGCAGTGATAATACTACTGTACAATATATCTGTGTAACAAGTGGTCAGCTACTATGAAACAGATACACCAACACTTTTTTTTGCGTATGAAATTTAAATGCAATGATATGAAATGTATTTTGGGTGTCTTAAGATGTCCTGGTTAATAGATTTAAAATGATCATTGATAAGTGGTTGGAGTTGGTGTCTAATAGTGACTGAACTGGATGACTGTACACAATAGCTTAGGTTTCCTTATGAAAATTCCATAAAAGCAATAACTGGAATCAAGGTATTATGCAACTACACTGTTGCAATAATATTTTAATT
Organism: Cyphomyrus plagiostoma; assembly: GCA_019775915.2. Classification (NCBI taxonomy): domain Eukaryota; kingdom Metazoa; phylum Chordata; class Actinopteri; order Osteoglossiformes; family Mormyridae; genus Cyphomyrus; species Cyphomyrus plagiostoma. The sequence continues at coordinate 12,888 of JABFEA020003775.1, read as the reverse complement.
AGGCCTATGATCTTTTTTTTTTTAACAGATGCTCATTATTACTGTAAGCCTACCTGTTCTCAGAGAACTTAAAACCCTGTGACGATTATCTATCCCCCACACAGACATTCCGAAGAAAGGCTAACAGTGGTATATGATTTTAACAGCTAAGCTTTTTCAACTGCCTGCGTTTTTCCCATATTGTAGAATGGACTTTATTTCGCATTCAGCTTTTCTGATTATTGTGGCAAGATGCTTAGCGTAGCTAATGGAGGATGATTTCACTGCTATCGTCAAAGTCTCGCTTCATTGAAATGATGCTTCCTTTGTTCACAGGATGAATCCAGAAGCCCTAACTATTCTATAAAAGTAATTTGCTGCATATGACTCACAGGTGCTTGAAATGTCTGCGTCACAGTTAAGACACTAGCGGCTGAGCCTATCAAAACTTTTTACACTCAACACTCTTAGAAAAATCCCAGTATGAACATTTGTGGTGTCAAACATTGAGACTTTTTACGCTGTATGAGATCTGCCGTGATGCGCGCCACCCTTAAAGCCCGTGGAAACTGCTAAAGCAACATTCAGAGGATCAGGGGGTTTTGTGTTTTCTGCTTTCGTTCAAGAATATGCATGTTTCAGATTTGATCAGACCATACCACACTATATACAGGTGCGATTCACGAGTGCTACGTATGCAGCCAAAAAAGTTAGTACCCTATGTTTTATAAAAAAACAAAATACTCTGTGAAATGTTCAAACTGGCAAAAATGATTGGCATCTACCATTTAATCCATATTTCATGGAAGAGACCGTTGGCTTATGACTTATATCATTGCAAACAAACACACTGACGGTTTTGCCCGCATCAGTATGTAGTCGTACTCAGCTTGCCTTGGTGATGTAAGGTTTGTGCTTCTTTAAGGTGCCCATGTTCTCCGCTCAGGGTGCCAATACAGGATTCTTAAAAGCAGCACTGAGTTCTGAACAGAAATCTTCAATGCCACCAGAACCTGATTCGACGCACCTTAGTTCTGCAACATTCACAATGTCTCTCCCATTCCCCAGGTACAGTGTGCAGGGTGCAGTCCTAAGCTGTGCTAGTCTACCCACGGCCTGTACGAAACTGCACCACCCGCGGTTACTCCCTTACTCCATCCCGGATAGTTTCATTTGGCACCCAGACTGGCCCACCAAGTAAATAAGGACTACTGGGAGGGGTAACCGTATCCACACACCAATCAAACAGGAATACCGTAATGCGCAGTGCGTTGAGTCAACTAACTAGTTAAAATGCCAGAATTTTTTTCTTGTGTACAACTGCTTTTGGTGACTATCCACATTTTTATGAATATTCTGAAAAAGCTGAATTTGTATGAGTCATTTTAAGGAATGTCCCAAAAGACTGACATATACTTTGCAGAATGATTTGTTACCAGTGGCTTGTAACACTGTTTGATGTCAGAGTACAATAAGCATTTTAGGGAGGAAAAAATGCATTAAAACAATTTTACAGTGCTAACCCGCAGCTTTCACTCAAGAAATCTGAAGTATTCCCTATGTATTTTTGAATTGATAAAACTAGAAGCAATTTTATTACACAAGAGAAACCAAGAAGTGAACAAGGCAGACAGAAAGCAATAAACAAGTGATAAATTGAATGGAATTAAATGCTTGATGGAATACATTTGTTTTCTAACAATATTTGAGAAACACACAATATATTTCCCACTGAGCATTATGATTTTTCTCTTCAAATACCAAGGTTGAGATTTTATGACTTGCAAAGCATCCTTTAAAGATACCTTTGAAAACACTTAAGTACATCTTTATAAAATTTTGGCTAAAATAAGTTCTAGTACATTTAATGCAGAATAGTTCAAATTTTCATAAACACAAAAATGCGAGACAAGGAATATGTACTGCTGAGAAAATATGGGAGTTATTTTGGTGGGCAGATGAAAATACATCCTTCTGCTGTTCAGTACATTAAAATTTTTCTGGGAGGGAAAAAAAACTTGCATATAAAATTTCTCATCTCACACCAATGTATTTATGCGTTTTATAGACCAGAGATGAGACTGCACCCATGAGTCTCCTCCTTTTAATAGGGCAGGCACATAAGTCATGTCAGAATATTCAAATATGTTTAAGGGATTTTCAAATTCATACGGACGTGAACGGTCTGGAGTGACTCCACAGTACTGAGTGACAAGAACTGCCTCTCTCATACACAAACATAGCTACATGTTAATGCAGCATGAAATGACAACTTTATTTATTTGGTGACAATTGTGACTTCCACTGCCCTCAATGAGGGAGTGCCTTCTGTCTTTTGTCACATAATACAGGACAATTATATTTTATAGCGTGCCTTTCTGAAAATCACATACAGATCATGCATGATACACCGAGTGTGTAACGTAGCTGTAGTTCTTTGCTTAGGTCAACACCCAATGATTCCCATAGCCCTGACATCATCTAACGGCGGTGGAATCTATCCCAACTTTGGATGAGATGACCCCAGCCCACCCCACACACAATTTTAGAGACACTGATTAGCTTAACAATGAAAATCCCACAGGACAGGGGAAGAACATGCATACTCCACAGAGCAGAGGCTGCCTTTAGACCCCCAACCCTTTAAGTCAGGGTTCTTCAACTCTGGACCTCGATTCCAAATCCAGGCCGTGTTTTCAGTTCTCCCAGGTAGTTGTTTAATAATTACTGATTCTGATTGGTCAGAGGCTTCACACCTGACTGGTAAAGGAAGGCTGGAAAACCAGTAGTGCTCGGACCTCGAGTTGAAGAACCCTGCTTTAGGTGTTGGGCAAGTACAGCCTGTATCCCTCAGCTGTCTTACCTCAAACATTTGCCATTTCCGCCATTGAGGAACGATCACAGAGGTCGGAAATCAAAACACATCTGCAATTCATCTGGTTGGAATAAATTTATTTGATCTGTGTGTAAACAAGGGTCATATGTCCCCCCCCTCAATTTTATGGCATTTCTTATGCATATTAAATCTGATGTTCTACCGTATCCCAAATAAGAAAAAAGTTTAGGGAAAGAACATAAAAATCGGCAAGATTAGATGTAATTGGTACATACTCAACAAGGCCTTAAGAGCTCTTAGTGAGAGCTCAAAATGTTAAGTGCCATCTGATCTTATCTTTTTGGGCATAGGTTAAAATGCAGTCCAAAACAGTAACAGACAGTCTAAATTATGGCACGGGTGCACAGAATTTGTATAAATTTCCACAAAACAGCAAGGCTCTTTTCCAACCATCACCATTTCCCTGCAAGTGTAAGTGAATTGCTTGTCTTCTTTTTTACACATTGGGCATGTTTAGTACCATGCTTTGACAGACATTTTAGTATCACAGATGAATAGAGCACAGAGCAATTTATTCCACAGTTCTCTCCACAGCAAGGGATTACAAGGTCAGATGCAATCGTTAAAAAAAAAAAAAAAAAACCCGAAACAGTTGACAGAGTGAGGAGACTGCCGCTCCACCAAACTAACGCCAAGTTCAGCAGCAAACACATTACTGTCATTTCAATATCAGTTATTGTTTTGGAGCTAGCCAACAAACAGCAGTCTTCCTTTTCAATGCTTAATGCCTTTGGGCAGTTGTTAACTCCCAAGTTGCAGCTAAAATTGGTCCTATGAAAAAATGTTTAAATGGGATTCACTCCAGACAGTCATGTTGGGATATCTAGTGTCTAAAATGGCAGCCTTTTTTTTTTTAAACAAAAAAAACGTACAGGAGATTGCGAAATTTACCTGCCTCTGCTAATGTAACAGTGGGATGTCAAGGGAGATCATATAGAGATATGGGAAAGAGGTTATTAGAGAAAAGTCTACCTGCAGCAACGATGACGCTGACGTGCTTATAGATGCAGAATAGCACCAGAACTACATACAGGTAATAGCGAAAAACAAAAATTGGTGCAGGATACGGCAAACTCAAATCAAATCAGAGCTTGCAAAACAAAAAAAAAAATAAAAATATTGGATAGCTTACATTAGGGGCAAGCCACAATGTGATGGAGTGCCAAGAATATAGTGTTCAAAATGGAAAAAAAAATTCTAAGGTAATAATGGAAAGATACTTAAGTTTTGGCAGGAGTTCAAAGGCTGGGGTTCAACAAATGAAAAACCAATAAAGGTAGGACAGCGTTTCCCAACCTGGCCCCGGAAACCCCTAGATCGGGGCTGTCCAATCCTTCCCCAGAGAGCTGCCACCCTGCAGAGCTTGGGTACAGCCATAGTTTAGCACACCAGATACAGATAATCAGGCACTTCAGTTATATCTCAGTATGAGAACCAGCTTAACTTCAACATAGCTGACTCTAATACCGAGATATAACTGAAGGCCCTGATTATCTCTATCAGGTGCATTGAATTAGGGCTGCACCTAAGCTCTGCAGGGCGGCAGCTCTCTGGGGGAGGATCTGACAGGCCCTGCCTTAGACAGTTCACTATCGAGCACGGAGCAAAATCGTGAGCTGACTGGGGGCCCACGAGGACTGGCATGGGTAACACTGAGCTAGACGATATGCATGCAGTTTCCCTCCCAGACATTCTCTAGAAAAGGAAGACGGTATGAGCTTCTAACCGCTCAAAGTGCTCAAAAGGCCATTGGTCAATCCAAGGCTACCACCAGGCACCTTCATGTAGGCTCATCAGTTAAAAATTCCTTCACTAGCTATTCACTTAGAGCCCTGTGTCTCGCTAAGCAGCGCCAGACCTGTATCAGCTTTCGTTTTAAATAAAGTCATTGCATTATGATAATAGTGTGATATACTAAAGTGAAACGATGATGCCAAAGCAGGATTGGGTATACAGTGTGAATGCATACAAATTAAAGCAGTACTTGGGTAGGTTAACAAAAGGATGACAAAAATGGAAAAGGGGGGAGGAAAATAAAATAAGGGGAGAGGGAAGCATCTACCAACTACATCAGGTAGTTCTCTTGACGCAACAGGGTGATTATGAGCCGCTAGATGAATGGGCAGAGGCTGCTTAATATCCAGACTTCCTCAGGTACTCAGCCATGAGAAATGCTTTCTTGTTGAGTTGCCCTCCATGGATACCATCCTTTCCCATGACTAAAACCAACGCTGGAGCACACAAGAAAAACAAAGAACAAAAAAAAATGAACAAACTTCGAAAAGGAGACAAAAAAAGAATAGCATTCCCCACCACCATAGACACATCAAAGACTTTCACCCCAGAACCATCTGTTGGCTATTAATGTTAAGACGTTAATGTGACTTTGACAGGGAAAATGTAACAGCAGTTTTTTTTCCTCCTTAGTTTTAATTTTTTTTTTTTTTTTTTTTTAATTTTTTATTTTTTAAACCAAGCCTGACTAAACTAGAACCCAGAATCCCTTAAGTATTTTGCCATTGAATATGCCTTCTTATTCAATCCGCCTCCGTGGACCCCCTCCTTGCCCATTACAAGAACCAAGACTGAAAGAAAAGAAGGAGAAAGGGAAGTTTAGAGAAAATGCAGCAGATAGTTAGTGCAAAGGTTAAGACAGCAAGACTTAAAGGCTTAGAAGAGTCGGTTGAGATGTGGTTCATAATCACACAGACTGAAAACGTAACCGAAGCATCCATTTTCATGCCGTCGGCCCAACAAGACACCTGACGGTCTTCAAAAATACAACCTTTACCTAAACTATAAAGAACGGCATAAAAAAGTAACACAAAGACACTGCTCTGATTTTCTTAATCACACTAAACATTCGAGTGAAGTTGATAGGAAAGTCATTCCATTTTTATACACAAATTTCAAAAAACCTGACTTTGTAATTCCTCAGACTTATCATAGACCAGATGATGCTTTACTGAAGCATATTGGAAACTAAAATCATGTATTTATGACTTCCAAGCAGATAGCGGGGAAAACAAACAAAAAAAAAAAAACTTAAATACCATATTACATGAACAGCTGCAAAACCATTCTCAGAGAAAGCTGCTCTGGGTGTGCCACACGATTATTGTTTTAGTGAGAGTGGTTGGCAGCTTCTCCTGTGTGCCATTTCCCCAGAGACACCCACTGGAACTATCCTGTTCATCCAAAATTTCACTGCTCACTGTAGTTTAAGTGGCCCTTTCAAAACACTACTTTGTAAGTAATACACCACAAAGAAATCTGCTTGTTGATGGGGTATAAAATGTTCACTTATAAGAATCGGATATGAAAATGAATTTACACTCTGCAGAGTGGTACACTAGGTCTGGAAACTACCCATACAAAAACGTTCAAATGAGGCACTACCAGTTCGCTTTATTAAATGAATAGAGCAACTGACCCAATAACCAATATAATGGATACATTTTGGTTTTCCATTTTAAAAATTGCCAAGATATATGCCAATCGCCCTTTGCCATCAAAGAGTATCGAGGAATGAAGCTTTACAAAGGTGTTCCCACCAATTTTCCAGAATCTCTAAAGGGCTCCAATTAATAGAGATGAGGCTCCTCTGGCATGAAACAGGCTGCAACCAGCTCTGGTTACATATTGCAGCCATTCAGCAGAACGGCATTCTTCGCTTTTCAAGCTATAACTGAGAAGGACTCATTCCCGGTACAGGTTCAGTAGGGGGACATGTGTTAGTTTGTTATTTAGGATTACAGTTTTAGAAGTGGAGAACACTCAGTTATGTTGACTGACTATTAGAACCAAGACTTGAATGTTTAAAATGAAGCGAATCAATTAGGGCCTGGAACAAGAAAGTGAATGCTTCCGCCATAGACAAACATTTCCCAAATATGCATTTTTTTTTAACAGTACATGTCTAATATCTGGCTAACACTTACCCATTGATGTAAGAAACAAACACACAGGTAGAACACTCATGACAATTACCACACTGAAAACCATGCAACATTTACATCATCGTTTTTCAGATTTGTTTAAATTACACTGAATATCCTACAAAAAGTAAACTGGGATCATGGAATTTTAATACTAATCACCCAATACAAAAAAATATGTAACATCCTTCAGGTGGAGGATTAAAAATGACAAACCAATTTAAAAAGGTTTGTGTTCAATCTGACAGCCAATGCACAGAGGAAAAGCAATTTTCAGACGTGTACATTTATCAGTCAAAAATAAGCAAGGAGAAAATGAGGTTACCTTTGCCAGCTCTGCCTACAGAAATATTATACGTAGCCTCGCCGCTGTGACTCTTTGTCCTGATGTCCATTGTCCAGTCACCATCAATTAGAAGGCTGTCTCTGATCACGGAGCACTTCTTGTGACCTAAAGTCAATCCATTGGTGAAGAAACTCTCTCGGTCCTTTCCTACTATGACGTCAATTTCTTGAGCCTTAAAACAGAGAAAAACAGGACATTACTCTCCCACAGGAATTATTTAAAAGCACAAATATGGCAGCAAATGATGCCCCTTACTATCCGCGCGCCTCTCCAGCAAACAGCATGATATGAAAGAAAATAGCAACATGCTGTGATCAACACGTAAGATTCTAGAGTGTTTCCTTGCTTTGCATTCACCATGTAGGCATGAATGTAAAGTGCAATTTGCTTGCCTTTGTTTTTTTTGTCTACAAAATAAACACACTAAAATGACACTGAGCACTCAAAATTGCAAGGCGACAGCAAACTTTCGAAGAATGACATCGGGCGGCTAGCTAGCCAACTTAAAACAATCCTTTTTCCAAGTGTTGATTTTACACTTGTGAGAACTAGCCAGCTAATGGCTACCAATGCTCAGAAAACCCTTGTCAACAACCGTAATAAATCCTGAAGTTTAAACCACTACATCTAAAGTGAAAAACAAAATCAAATATTACACGTTCAATTAATACCATAAAACAAACATTCGCTTGGTGACCTATCATGGAACGTTTGTAGAAATCCCTTCACTGTCAACCTCACCGGATCAGCTCCTGTTAGCACGGTGAGAGCAGAATGTTAAATACTTAGGCACCATGGCATTACATTCTTTACCTTCATTTTTTCCGAAGGATAAACCATACCCAGCATCCTTTCCATGTAATTAATACACGAAAATAAAAACAAAAATCTACTACAAAAATCAAGGCTTTGAGCCAGTACAGAACTTATAGCCAAAACATGAACTGGCCACATAAAGTCAAAGTTCAGGAATCTGGTTTATTCCTGGAAAAGAAAACACACTCAAGGGAGTTGTTTCTACGGGGGGGGGGAGACACAGTAAAAGTATGCATACTTTTCAAATAAGTAGCTAAAAGATGCAAAGAACATGATCAATTGTAGTTTATTGCTGGATGGATATGCACACACACATATATACTGTCTGAAGATAGCCCTTTGGAAAGTTTACCCAAACACACACCTAGCAGATACATGACCCATGCAGCAAAGTTTTATTTAAGAAGTAAAACAGCAATGACTAACAAATACATTTTAAAGAATGCTGGATGTTGTAGGTCCCCCACTAAAACACAAGTAAATTTCGACTGCTATAAAAGCTTATCCTACCCTAGGATCATACACATATTTACTCTGTTTTACAACTGTGCCAATAAAATTACTATCAACATTTCCTGTTAAAGATCTGAGATGCAGCTGTGGAGAAAAAAAAAAAAATGAACCATGCCAAGTATTTAGTATTTTCTGCCAAATTAAGCAGCATATAGGACAAATAGATACCAAGCAGTACCAACATCCAGGAAATCATAAAATACTAGTTAGCCAAGAACATAAACCTAACAAAGGGATTTCCCCCATCAATCAGCAAAATGATGTGGGTGCGTTTAACAATGCTACGTCGTTCCTAAGTTCTATGCTAAAATTCAGCCCCGGGTAATAAGTGCTGATTTTCTCTAGCAGCGTCGGTAAGTTTGGTAGATTTGGCATAATCAATATGAAACTGTAAGAATCCCTCCAAGCCGTGCACTACAAAACTATGTAGATAAAAACAATGGTACGATAAGATAATAAAACAGACTACAGGAATCTTTGAAGGCCATGCGTACATTTTCTCTTCAACGGCTGCTGTTCGACTGGAAGGGCCACGGGTGGACGGGGGCTGATGTATAAATAATATAAATCAACACTGTCACAGCGTATTAAAGATCCGTATATTTAATTCCCCTCATAACATTCCAAAATTCTAAAACAAAAACGGGGATCATTAAAGTTATGATTAATAACAATAAAAACTATAAATATGTAGGCCGGCAAGAATTTTCACCGCTAGATAAAATCTCATTCAATCAGAACTGCTTTAAAAGTTTCCTCGTAGGCAAAACTGCAGACCCCATAAACTCCGCAATCTGCCAACTTCCACTGCATTAGTGCCATGCCGCCCGCCAGAAATAACGGGCAAAATCTAATCGCGTCCTCACACTTAAGTTTTAATATTAATGGCACCGGCAAAAGGAAACGTGCATCATATAGCTAAAAAAGGGGAAAAGCTGAAAGGAAGCTGGCTGACGGCACTGCAGAGTCCAGGCAGGAAAAGGCACGGAGGGAAAACGCCATCTTGGAAAATGGGAGGGGGGCATCTGCGAATCCAGCATTATCCTCTACGGTAGATACCACTATCCAAGGCCGGCAACTATGCTGCTTTTCTAACCGGGGTGGGGACAAACCCGGGAACCAGACACAATCATTTTAAACTCCGAACGGCCGGCTGGATTTTATCCCTTGTTCAGCCTCCCCTCCGCGCCTCCTGTTCCTGTCGCCAGCACGCGCCCCCGAGAACTTTTTAATCTCACGCTACAATCCCGTCACCGCTATCCTCGGTCATTTCAGGCTGGCGTGAAAGACACGGACTTGAAATGAACTAATTTATTTAAAATGAGGCGCCCCGTCCATCCCATCGGAATTGGGAGAAGTCAGGGGCGACAAAATGATTTAAACGGCAGAGGCCTTTTCCACGCCTTACCAGCTTCATGTTCCCGGACAGTTATCTACATATAAGAACCGCCTGAAATGAGCCCGCACAAGCAGCGCACTTAAAGGCCGTAAACCGTTATATCCACTGCCTGGGAAATCATGTGTCGGTTTGCCGAAAATACTCCTACTTCAGGCAGCCCCCGATCTTCGAGGCCTCCTTCTCAAACATCCCCGCTGATGAGCGGACAGATACCACCATTACCTTTAGCTTCATTATTGTGTCTCATCGTGTCCGCTCTCCTTACCGTTATATTGCTAAAAGTGCCACCGGGATGTGCTGCCCAGACATATTTGGAATCCGTGTACCCAACAATGGCGGAGTCCTGGCAGCAGCCATCGGCCATCAGGTTATCCACGTAGCCTTGCCAGGACATAACTGCGTCTTTTACTAAAATGTGTTTTTAAAAAAGAACAACGGCAAACGAGCCTCCGTCGTTAGTACTGCGGCAGCGTGGCTGTTTCGCGCTTCCCTGGAGCTGCGGTTTCTCCGGCGATAACGCTAACTCCGAGCTCCGTGGCGTCCCCGCTTTAATGTGCTTTTTTCGGCAGGCAGAGAGAAGCAGCCTATGCGATCGGTCACCGACTGGGTGTAGTCCCCTCCGAATCACTCCGCGCAACCGCTATTCGTCTCTTGCTAATGGGGAACTGCATTGGGAGGCGGAGGAATAAACGGGATTCATCCAGCGAAAAGTCTGGATAATGTAACTACCAAAAAGGATTAACTCGTGACATTGTATTTTACCATTCCCTAAAAACAATTATTTGGCTATAACGTAGTTTATGAAAAGTCTTCCTCTCTGCGCATTCAAATTATTGTTTTAAACTTTACTTTGTTTGTCAGTTCCTATATTTTTCTGTTCAAAAGCCAGAATAGTTCTAGTGATTTGTCTCACTAAAATCTCATCACACGACGACTTGTCGTGCACAACTGGTAGGAATTAATACAGATATTCCATCTTTTCACACTTGACCAATGTTGAATAGATGCTTAAGTTTTCTCAAGTGGGTATTTGCCCTGTATTTGATTTATCCCGAAAGACATTTTATGGCAAATAAACCAGCTGGAATGTGTACTAGGATTAGTAGTTTTTCATGAATCAGTTAGAGGGTGTTATGATATGTCACTTTAATAGTCATAAATAAAAAATGATTATGCACAACCCAAGTGTAAAGTAAATATTGGTAAATAAATAAATTGGAAATTTAATGAAAAACCTGAGTAAATTCATGGAAGGGGCACATGAATATGAAAATATTTCATGGGGCGCAGAGAATTATCAGAATGAGTCACATGATTAGCTGACTGATTTCTCTCTGTGCAGTTGTAGTGCTGGTTCAGAATGATGTTCCTTGTTCGGAGCATAAAGACATTTGTATCTCTGAGGTTTATCAGTGAGGTAGTGAATTTCAAGCAAATACTCAATTATAAAGACAAAGGCGCTTTCAAAGTAATTCAGCGAAAACAATGAAAAAGGACAGATTATGAGAACCTCCTTCCATCCAGTCATTGGTCCTCTGACCAGTTATATCCTAATCAGGGTCATGGGCAAGAATGAAAAACATTGAAGTATGAATATAACACACTAGCAGCCAGATGCGCAAATCTGGCAGGTAATGTGACCGATGACTGTACGTTCTACCATAAAGAACCGGAATGCATGTCAGGTTGTTCTAGATCAGGTAATCATCCCAAACTGGGCAGCCACACAAAAAGAAAAGATGCCGATCTGTCGGGCATTCGTGCTTAAAATATGTTTATATTTGATCTAGTGTTCAGATTCTCTCAACCTTCAAAAAACACCTCAAGTCCCAGTTGTTGTGGGAACAACTTCACTAGCCCCATGGTTACTAAACTACTACTCCCGTGCACCATGAAAGTATGGAGTTACACGTTTTCTTTTGTAAAGCTGCATTATGTTCTTACTGTTTGTAAGTACTGTACAATGAATCAAATGAGAAACATTTCATTGTTTCCGATTGCCTTCCCTTTCTTGCACTGTCTTTTGGAGTTTACTCAAGCATACCTTTAATTGGATGTTTGCTCTGGCACTGGATAACGAATGCGATGTTGAATTGAACTGAATAGTCTTGCTCCAGTGTTGCTCACCCTTGTTACTGGGCATCCAATGGAAGCTCAGCCTACCCACACTTTTGCCGGGTTGGCTCCTTGACAGCTGTCTGCTTGTGCTGTGCCGTCTGCCTCACTTGTATGTCATTGTAAATTGGACAAAACCATCTGGTAAATAAATGAATGCAGATGTAGATCTATGAATTCACCCATAGAAACATCAGCCTTTGTCAAACCCATAGGATATTTCCATCCATCCTTACTTACTTATACCACACGGGTCATGCTGAGCTTGGCCACGTGTCAGGCACAAGGCAAGATATATCCTGGCCAGCACACGGGATATTGCCTTTTTCTCATGTGTATGGATAGGAGTATATAAAACAACAATGGGTAAAATACAGATGTTTACCATAGCTGAATTATAGCTCCGGATTACAAGGGTGACATAATCATAACAAAGGCCTGAACAGGATTGTCCAGTATTCATTATTCAATTGTGTCAGCACATATTAATCTAGCCTGCTCATGTGTTTAGTAAGAGCACTGCTGCTACGTACGGGCATGTAATATCACGAAAAGTAAAGGGATGAGTGCTTTCCCTAAGACTATGAACATTTAGAGTTTTTTTTTTTGGACACGTAAAACAGTACAATGCTGAAGGATGCTCCTTCCAATGCTAGCATAGGACCAGGGTGATGGTGCTACTGTTTCTTGCAAAATCATTGTAACATATACAGCAAATGCAGTTTCCATTGTTTAAGGATATCTTTATATCCTGAGTTTTATGTTATATAATACACTCACCTAAAGGATTATTAGGAACACCATACTACTATGGTGTTTGACCCCCTTTCGCCTTCAGAACTGCCTTAATTCTACGTGGCATTGATTCAACAAGGTGCTGAAAGCA
>JABFEA020003774.1:0-15722 GCA_019775915.2 Cyphomyrus plagiostoma | reverse complement strand
AAAAATAAAAAAAAAATCGATGCGGGCTAAATTCGCCACGCGGGCGGGGATGATAAACTAATATATTTTTTTACTGGGCCTAGGGAGATATATATAACATGGAGATCGGATTACATTGTTCAGTCAACAATTAAAACATAAGTGGGAGTTCATTTTCCTACAATCAGTCCTTTCCAGTGTTTTTTTTTTTTTTTTGCGAATAAAACTCTAAACCCCCAAGCTCACCCTCAAAAGAGAGAAGGGACCTGACACATTATTACAATACGGCCCGGTGTCGCTTGGCTGCTGACCAGCCCTCTCCGCACACGAGGAGCGCAAGAGTAACAGGGGCAGCACCGCAATGCCGCCTATCGGCGCTGCTCGGCGACTGCTCCCCAAGCGAGGATGATGCCTCAGTGCCACATTAACATATGCATCAGTCCAGCAGACGCACTTTAAAGCATCACTATAAGCTGTTCATACTTTAAAAAATCACACGTGATGATTTCTCTTGCTGTTGCCTCTAAGTGCGTCTAAATGGCATCTACAGACAGTGACCAGCAGGTAAGCGGGCGGATGGATTCCCCGTGTCTGGGAAACCTGGGTCCTCACCGTAAATCATAGCCAGTCCCGTTTCGTGTAAAAACCGGAATCGCCGATGTTTGAAGAGCCATATGGTGAGGATGGTGAGAGTGAGCAGCATGATGAAGATGAGCAGGTTAGCGCTGTCTTGCCTGTGGCTCTCCTCAGCCTGCTTCTCGGTAACGATATTCTCCATGCTGCTGTCGTCGGCCCGGCTCGCAGCGCACAGGCAGATCAGCAGGCCGCCCAGGATGGACAGCGGCAGAGCCTTGCGGCCGCTGTGGGCCGTACCGTTTCTAGTCCTGGACTTCATATCTAGCGGAGATGGACTCAGCCGGACTGTCCAGGCTGTTCCGGTTCGACTCACTGACCCCGCCCACCCGGTCACGTGACGCTGGAGGAAAGCAATAGGACCTTTGGCATAAGCAGCCCTTTCTTTGTTTTAAAATAACTTTCACTTATTATTTCCACTTATTCGTAGAATTCCATTCCTGAATGCCACAAATAAAATATGCTAGAATATTACAAGTAGCATAATATTAATTGGTTAAGCAATTCCACAAGATTCGGTCCTTTCCCAAACTAAATATTGCGGGTTTCGTACCGATTGCGGGACGCGTTTTTAAAATGCGCCGGTGTGAGTACGCCATTAAGGTGCGCCGGTGTATTTTCTGGGAAGATCTTGCGAAGTGCGTCATTAATATGCGCTGGCGTGACGGTCATTCCCAGTGCCAGGGTATGTGCACAATACTGCAATGACGTTGTGCGCTTTAAAGATGGCTTCGTCGTTTTGGAAGGCTCTGGTCCTTGTAGGTCTGCTGGCTTTAGCTCACGCAGCTTTCTCGGCAGCTCAGCGTGAGTAGCATCAAATTGCTTGAACAGAGATCGTTAAAGCATGTCAACTTTGTCTTTTTTTAATACACGACGAGACGTTTCTTCGGTGTCCGCAAGCCATACATCCACCAGGGCCTGAGCTGTAACTGCTACCAAACAGGCATTTTTAAAAAATAATAATTATTTAATTTCATGTTCGTCACATTAACTTCTGCCAACTTCAGTAGAACGCAGTGCTGTTTGTTTTGAAACTCAACATAATTAGCAAAGCCTGATTATAATGCTTATAAAGCGTTTCTGTTAATACTTAAGAGTGTACAGAGATTGTTTGGCCATGATGGGGTTAAATTGTACTGAAAACCGTTTAGCTTTGGTGCGTATGCGTAGGTGGCTGATATAATTTGAAGTACTTGCAGAGGTTGTGTTCTCGTGTTGCGCCATAAATTGTAACCATTGTCCTGTATTTGAATAAAGTAAACATACAGTGATCTCAAACTAATATTCTTTAATAATTAATTCTGTGGAAAAGGGGTCAACAGTCCAGCCTTCCGTTAGTTTTTATCACCTTATATAATTATGGTTGCAGTGTCGGGAATGGTAATAAGCACTTCTTGTCCACATCGTCGTTAGAAACAGTAACAGGAGACGTTTTGTGCATTTCATGAAAGTTGGTGGTAAATTTAACAATACAGAAACCGTCGTCTATAAATGGATGCTTATGGAGAATTTTAGTAAAATTCATGTCAGATTCATTAATTTTCCAAGTTGTCCGTATTCAGGGCTGATGTAAGGGGTGGCCAGGAATCAGCGACCTCACATCTAAATAGCAGAAACAAAATAGGAATCATTTTATTTTATAAACGGATCCATCGAAAAGATCTGATGCGTCGCAGCCATGTCTCTAAATATAACTGGTCCCAGATGGCCACCACAAAATTTTCTGCAGGCGCCACTGTATTTATTATACTGTAAATTCAAAACTTGTGCGTATGGTCAGGGGTGTGCGTATGGTCAGGGCCTGATATACTTACAGTATGAGCAGGCAGCATGGGTGTAAATTATGGGGGGAGTTGTAGCCCTTCCAATAAATCAAAACCAGCTAATACAACCCCCCCCTCCCCCCCCCCAATAATCATGTTTCCTCTGTGTGGAGACCTCAACCCCCCCAGTTTTCCAGCCAGAGAGAGTTACGCCCTTGGCAGGCAGTCTCAAGCAACGGCCCTTCAGGCATGCATTTGGCTGTTTTGAAGCAGGGCTGCACGATATATCGTTTTAGCATCATCGGCACGATGTGAGCATGCGCGATACTCACACTGCTTTGTGCCGACGCACTCACCTAGTAGATAAGCTCTATTTGCGTGTAGTTGATTTCAGGTAATTGCAGCTCCTTTTTTGTTTTACAAGTATAACAATATTGCTTGTGGGCTTTTCGCATATCGTGCAGAAATTTATTTAAGGTATGTACAATTCACAATTGTTTTATGTCTGATTTTACAGATCGGTCTTACATGCGACTCACAGAGAAAGAGAATGAAACACTACCAATAGATGTAAGTGATCTGTTTTCCCCCATTTAAAATGTATTCCTGTAATATTTTCGGTTCTGGTCCAGCATGTGATTCATTCCCTTCCATGCGCTTACAGATTGTCCTGCAGACTTTGTTGGCCTTCATAGCGACCTGTTATGGCATAGTCCACATTGCGGGGGAGTTCAAAGACATGGATGCCTCAGCAGAACTAAAAAACAAGTAAGCCTTTAGGATCACTCCTTTCTAAAATAAACTGCTGCTCTCTTACGGTGTGCCTGCAGCCCCACCACTTAATGTAATTTGGATATTTGTACATATTTCTCTATTAATTTGGGAACTTTCAGGTCTTTTCCTAAAAAGAACACGACGAACTCAGAGTGCATAACTGATATTTTCCATCAGTGAGTCCATTCATTTATACAGCTGGATGTTTTATTTGCACAGTTCAGGTTAATTATCCAGATAAATGACACCAGAACAGCACCCTCTACGGAAGGAACATACAATTCCATACATTCCCTAACCGTTACGCCACCTGCTGTTCCATATGTGATGGTGCAGTCATTCAGAGTAACTGCACAGCCAGTGTCCTTCCTACATATAATGCTGCTGTTCTTTTCCAGGACATTCGACACTTTGAGGAACCGCCCTTCCTTTTATCTGTTTAATCACCGTGGCCGGCTTCTCTCCCATTCTCCTGACCAAGCCTCGTTCATCCCCTGTGATCGGGGTCTGCCGGCCTACCCTGTGAGGTTACGCAGGCAGGAGCCCCGGCACCACTGACTTCTGTCTCCATCTCCCACCTTTTTGTGTTTCTATGTACAGCTGTGAGAAATATGTCCAAACAAAAAATGTACTGGTCTTGGCTCTCGTAAGACACCCCCCAGGTGGTACTCTGTTTGCCTGCGATCCTTATTACACTTCAATCACAATGCAGTAGATGACCTTGGACTGAACCACTACCTGTATTTATGGGGGTGATTTCTTGGGACTTTTCCTCCCCAAACCATGAACAAGAACTTTTTTTTTATCCATTTCTTGCCGTAATAAGCAAACTCCGATGCCTTTTTGTCTTATGCAGAGTTCACTAAATACTAATGCTGATGTTTGTAATTGGAAGGTTTCATTTCATCGTACTCCACACAAAGTCATGTTAGGTTACAGGTTGGCTTTAGCTTGAATGCGAGCTGTTGTGCAGGAGTTGGATATGTAGTAAAGCAGGAGGCTGTAGCGTAGGGTATATGTGTGATACTGCAAGTAAACTGAAATCAGCTATGGAGAACTACAGCGTACACAGGGCACATGTCGTGTATTTTAAAATTGTGTGAAAAATGTTAATTTATTATGGTTTTGACTGCATGTTAGCCTTAATTTTTCATTTGTTGACCGTTTTTAAAGAGGAATTTTACTACTTGAACATAAATTTAATGTCTCTTGCCCAGTAGTAGTCTGAACCGCATCATTTTCTGTAACTAATAAAAATGAAAATACATTTAGTATTTTTATTTCCTGCAGGGTGGGTCATTGTTGAGTTCAGCTCGTTGTAATTATTTCATAGAGCAGTGTTTTCCAAGTCAGTCGTTGGGGACCCTCAGACACTTTTGCTACCGGGAGCCAAAAGAGAGCGAAAATGTGGAGTGTCTGTGAGGCAGCAAAGACACGGACTGACTGTGGGTGCCTGAGGACTGGGCTGGGAAACACCATCGTTGAGCGTTAATCATTTCAAAGCAACCGAAGCTGGCAGATGTAGAAACCTCAGAAGAGCAGGACTGTTTCAATAAAGTCTAGCGCTGATTTAAAGAAAAAAATTGCAGTGTGTAAAAATTAGACCTGAAATTGGAAGTTAAATGGAGGAAGAAAAAATGAATTTTTTTGTGTCCAACATCATTTCCTGGTATATGAACAAACACATTTATCAGATAGATGGCCAGCAATGAACTGGCGTCATGTCCAGCATGTACCCAAGCTGTGTGCTCTAAGGTGCATGAGAGATTCTGGGCCGAAACAAACAGAAGATGGATGGATGCATTTTTGGATATAATAGTCCTTTGAGATTATACACAGTACCCTGACTTGCTACGTGTACAAAGTATTTACATTTACATGACTGTAGGCAAAGGCAGCATTTGCTGGAATCCACCAAGTTTGTCATTAAAAGAGAAGACACCTTCAACAGACTGCTGACTGATATCTACTGAATCCGAATTTCCCCGCAGAACAGCGATCAAGGACAGTGTGTCCCTGCCGGGCATCACCCATCCGTACGTTTTATAAATGAAGTGTCTGAACTGTTACTGTGTAAAATTCGCCTATTCCAAACAGTACAAAATAACTTTATACAGTTTTAAGAATAAACAAATAAACCCCTCGGCGAGTTGGTCATCTTCACTGGAAGCACCATGCATCCGTAACAGAAAGACAGAATCACGTTAACTCTCCTCAGGTTTATTTTGTTAAAAAAAGACATGTTTACAAAATGTATTATACAAGGTTTATTTTAAAATAGTAATTTTTTTGCTTTGGTAAGAATACTGTCCAAAAATAGCCTTTTATTATGTATGAACATTAAAAATTAATATACATCTTTCACCAAAGACAAAAAACAGATCTGGTCTGTGGTTCTGAACAACGTAACAGAACTGACCCGTCCGGTGACAAGGTGACTATGGTGTGGTTCTGGATGATACATAACTGGACCGACCGGTTCTGTAAGGAGGTGAGGGCATTGTGGTTCTGGATGGCATAACTGGACCAACCAGTTCTGTAAGAAGGTGACTACAGTGTGGTACTGGATGATGTAACCAGACCTAATAGTTCTGTGAGGAGGTGACTGCAGTGTGGTACTGGATGATGCAACTGGATCGACTGGTTCTGTGAGGAGGTGAGTGCAGTGTGGTTCTTGATGACTTAACCAGACCTACTGGTTCTGTGAGGAGGTGAGTGTAGTGTGGTTCTGGATGATGTAACCAGACCTATTGGTTCTGTGAGGAGGTGACTGCAGTGTGGTTCTGGATGATGCAACCAGACCTACTGGTTCTGTGAGGAGGTGAGTGCAGTATGATACTCGATGCTGTAACTGGATCGACTGGTTCTGTGAGGAGGTGACTGCAGTGTGGTTCTGGATGATGTAACCAGACCTACTGGTTCTGTGAGGAGGTGAGTGTAGTGTGGTTCTGGATGATGTAACCAGACCTACTAGTTCTGTGAGGAGGTGACTGCAGTGTGGTACTGGATGATGTAACCAGACCTACTAGTTCTGTGAGGAGGTGAGTGCAGTGTGGTACTGGATGATGTAACCAGACCTACTAGTTCTGTGAGGAGGTGACTGCAGTGTGGTACTGGATGATGTAACCAGACCTACTGGTTCTGTGAGGAGGTGAGTGCAGTGTGGTACTGGATGATGTAACTGGACCGGCTGGTTCTGTGAGGAGGTGAGTGCAGTATGATACTCGATGCTGTAACTGGATCGACTGGTTCTGTGAGGAGGTGACTGCAGTGTGGTTCTGGATGATGTAACCAGACCTACTAGTTCTGTGAGGAGGTGACTGCAGTGTGGTACTGGATGATGTAACCAGACCTACTGGTTCTGTGAGGAGGTGACTGCAGTATGATACTCGATGCTGTAACTGGACCGGCTGGTTCTGTAAGGTGACTGCGGTGTGGTTCTTGATGACTTAACCAGACCTACTGGTTCTGTGAGGAGGTGACTGCAGTATGATACTCGATGCTGTAACTGGACCGGCTGGTTCTGTAAGGTGACTGCGGTGTGGTTCTTGATGACTTAACCAGACCTACTGGTTCTGTGAGGAGGTGACTGCAGTATGATACTCGATGCTGTAACTGGATCGACTGGTTCTGTGAGGAGGTGAGTGCAGTGTGGTTCTGGATGATGCAACTGGATCGACTCGGCCTGCACTGAGGTTCTGGACCAGTCCTGTGATGCAAACTGTGGCTAAATGAACCAGGCCCATGGAGGCAGACTGGATTTGGCAGCTATCAGGCCTTAACCAATCCAGAATTTTACAGAAGTTTTTCAGCAATCCATCCTAATCCAGCCAAAGATCCAAAATGGTATTAGAGGTTGAGTGGTGCATTATGGGTATATGGGCGTGAACAGCATCCCCGAACAGCCAGTGTCTGTGTGTCCACTGGAGGGAACGTGTGTCACTTTCAGCCTTCTAATGGCATTTGTTTTTACTGGAAAGCTTTAAACGAAGACTGGTCAAACCATGTAGAAATGTAACCATCAGGCGACGGGGGCATTCATGTGAAAATATTCACTGAAACATTACATAAGACGCCTCTGAGGTAGTTGAGACTCCCACTGGTGTCACCTGTCCAGCCTTCTGCCTCTCCTGCCTCTGCATCAGCCACGTGCGAGAGACCCTACTCCCTTCAACACGCCCATCAAGCTCCTCCCCCCTGCAGGGTCACCCATCTCCACCCCGCCGGCGGCTATTCGCTGGCTTCTTTTCACCGTTCGGTTGAGCAGAAACATAAAGACGTGCTCGGTGTTTTAGGCCACAGATGGGTCACCGCCGAGCCTTCGTCCCCCAGAGGGCGCGCCGCTTCCATGCTACCTGCAGTGGGCGTTGTTGAGCCGAGTGGCCGTGAGCTGTGGTGTGTCCATCTCCTCCAGGGCTGCCTCCAGCTGCTGGATTAGGACACGCTTCTTAAACCTGAAATGGGGGGAAACAGAGGGAGCAACGTGAGGGGGGGGGGGGGACCGTGACAGAATAGACAGGACAACAGACAGAGTGGGGGGGGGAGAGTTGCACCAGACATCCTGACACAGGTACTCTGTGCCCTCCCAGCACTGCTAACGCACAGCCGCTCTCGCCTGACCTGGACGCCTCCTGGATGGCGTTCTGGATGAAGTATTTCTGCACCTCCACAGGGCCCCGCACGTCCTCTAACAGCCGGAAGACGGTCTGGTAATCTGGACACAAGATGGAGGAGTATTAAAGTGCTGAACCCTAACCCAGAGGCCCCAGAGACGCTGAGAGCGACATCACAGCTCCCTCTAGCCACTCACTCCTGCCTGGCTTCCGCACTTCCTTGATGACCCTCGTGCGCAGTTCTGCGTTGCTGCCCTCTAGTGGAGGGATGAAGATGGTTCGGGGCTCCCTGACGGGGTCGGCCTCCCCCTCGGGTCTCTCTGCACAGCCCTCCGCGCTGGGAGGACTCAGTTCCTCGCCGTGCTCCGCGGGCCTCTCATCCAGGCCGTCCTCCCCAAAGTCGCCCTGCAATCCACCTCTGTGATTGGCCCCCACAGCGCCCCCTGGCTCAGAGGCAACACCCCCGTCCAGCCCCCCAGGCCAGCCCCCACCAGGTTCCACACCTCTGACACCCCCGTTGCTCTCTGTGCCGGGGACGAGGCCGCCCTCTGTTCCTGTGTAAATAGGCGACATTGTCAGGGCATGACGTCATCAGGGCACACCTCCCTAGGAAAGACCACCATAAAGTCAGACAGACCCTTTGGCGCCGTGGAGGTCTTGATGAAGCTGTTGCTGCTGGGGGTCCCGGGGGGGCCCTTCCCCAGCACATGGTTGGTGACGATGGGCGGCGTCGGGGGGCGCCGCAGGAGGGGTGACATCCTCCTCCTCTTGGGTGCCACTCCCAGGCTGGGGTCACCGCCACCCCCCCGCTTCTTGCTCTGAGGGCCTGCGACAAACTCGTCCGCTTCGTCCACCATCATGCCCTGCGTGAGCAGGAACATGAACGTGAGGGGGGGGGGTACTGTACTAGGGCCTCATTAGGGAGGAACTGCAAACCCAACCCCTCTCCAACAGAACTAACAATGCCTCCATTTGGTATATAATACAAGTATAACACAATAAGCATTAATACCATATATAACACCACATATAACCCCATTCATAATTATGCAGCATGTAGCACAATATATAACTAAAAAAGACAACAACATATTCCCTGGGCAGCCTTGCCTAGTCCCTTATCCCCCCACACCTCCCAACCCCTATAACTTCTAGAATCACTGGATGGATCAACTGGAAATGAAAAAGCCAATAAATGTGTTTTTACTTGAATTCTCCGAGTCCATCTCGTGACATGCTGCTGAAATTACATGTATTTGTTTATTGCACATTCCACTCGCATGCCAATTAGCTTGTCAGTCTCCCTAGGCTGTTAGGTCGTCCCATGCATTCCTTTGTATAGGTCATAACTAATAACTAATTAAAATGTCACTTAAATTACAGCATTCAGTCTTTTTGGGTAGGAGTCTATCAGCTTGCCACATCATGACTTGGTAATATTTGCCCACTCTTCCTTGCACAAGCGCTCCAGATCTGTCAGACTGGAGGGCATCTCCTGAAAACAGGTCTGGCTTCTGACTGGGCCATTCCAAAGCTTTAATGTTCTCCTGGTGAAGCCATTTGCTGATTTGGATGTTTGCTTGGGGTCATTTTGCTGAAAGGCAAAACTGCTCTTCATCTTCAGCTTTCTAGCAGACACCTGTAAGTTCATAATTCCCTCCAGCTTGACTAAAGCCCCAGTTCCGTCTGAAGAAAAACCCCAGAGCATGATGCTGCCCCCGCCGTGCTTCACTGTAAGCGTGGTGGTCTTTTGGTGGTGGGCAGTGTTGTTTACGCGCCAAACATATCTTCTGGAATTGTGGCCAAGAAGTTCAACCTTGGTTCCATCAGACCATACATAGCACATTTCCCACATGCTTTAGGGAGACTTGATGTATTTTTTGGCTAAATTCAGCCAGGCCTGTGTGTTTTTCTTTCTAAGAAAAGGCTTCTGTCTTCCAACCCTACCCCATAGTCCAGACATATGGAGAACACAGGAGATCCTTGTCACCTGTACTACACACCCAGTACATGCCAGAATTCCTGCAGCTCCTTCAATGTTGCTACACATCTCCTGGCAGCCTCCCTGGCCAGTCTCTCTCCTGTCTTTTCATCAGTTTTGCAGGGATGTCTAGTATTCGGTAACATCACTGTTGTACCATATTTTCTCCACTTCTTGATGACTGTCTTCACTGTGTTCCATGGTGTATCTAATGCCGTAGAAATGTTTTTGTACATTTCCCCTAACTGACACCTGTCAGCAATGAGATCCTTCGATGCTTTTGTAAGCTCTCTGTGAACCATGGCTTTTGCTGTAGGATGCAGCTGATTAAATGTCAGGAAAATCCTACTAGACCAGCTGAATTAGTTTAAGGGTGTGCACACTTATGCTAACAGCTCATTGTACATTTCTTTATATATATATATTTTCCCCCTAACAGACCTGTTTGTATTTCAGATTAACTGTATAGGATATAGGTCACATTAAAGGTGGGAAAAGTTTTGAAATGATTTATCGTGGTCTCATTTTAACCGGGTTGTGCACCTTTTATACCCTATTTATTATTTTCTCTATGACCATGTTCTGTGACAAAACCGTAAGGTCTGTAACAGACCACCAATGGTACGACTAAGAAACTATTACTAATGTCATGCAGATGAGCCAAATCATTCTGAATAACGCTGACATTCTTGAAAAATAGGAGGTGTCAAGGTCTGGGTATATTAAATGGTAAGGCAACAGTCGGCACTCTTAGCCGACATGTCGAATGCTGAAGAGATCGGCAGGGATATAGATCTGAGTGCCTTTGACAAGGGCTAGATCATTATTGCCGGACGACTGGGTCACGGCGTCTGCAAAAGGGCAAGGCGGGCTCACAATCAGCCGTGGTGAGTACCTACAGAGAGGGGTCTGGGGACAGAAACAGAAACACCATGACTGGGTTTGGGCAGCCCAGCCTCCTCGCATGTCAGCGAGGGCTATCCCGTCTGGTACAACCTAGCAGAAGGGCTGCTGGGACACAATGGCAGATCATTTTAATGATGGTTACAGGAATAACACGTGCAAGGAGTCCAACTCTTTATGGCCATATGGATCGGACTTGTTGGTCCAACGCGTCCCGCAAATTCTCAACATGCACCAGGCCATGATGCAACAGAATACCGGATTCGTCGGCCCAGGCCACCTTCTTATTCCATTGTCTGGATCCAACGCTTTTGTGCCCATTGTAGTTGCTTTCGACGGTGGACAGGGGGCAGCACTGGCTCTCTGACTGACTTTGTGACTACACGACCCCGTGCGCAATCACAAGCTGTGTTGTGCAGCACGTTACTCGCACAATCATCAGCTAAATCATCAGCCGTTTCTGCGCCATCCTCAGGTCCGTACCACGTGGGTTGGCTGACCCTCAATCATATCACGCACGACCTAGTCGGTGGATCAGACTGCTCTAAGTAGGTACCCGCCACAGCAGACCATAAGCACCCCAAGGGCCTTGCTGCTTCAGAGATGCCCTACATCAGGTGTAAATTTTCAGGTGTAGATTTTTAGGTGTAGATTTTCAGGTGTAGATGTCCATCCATGAAATGTTTTTCTGAAGCACTAATAAGATCTATGAAAGACTAAACAGAGTAAATAAGATCAAAGAGTTATCCTGTTTACTGAGTCAAGCGTCTTCCGCTTTGACCCTTTCCTTTGCTTCCATTAGGTGGCTTTGCTTAAATGTGTCTCAAAATCAATACAATAACCCTAAACACAACCCTGAATATAACAATGCCATATGTAGCATATATCATCAAGTCTTTCATATTTTTCCAGAAACTTTTGAAATCTACAATCTGTAGCTGGATAAAATGAGCTGTCTCTGTACGCATGTCATCATGAAGGATTTTAAGACTCAGCTCACGCGTCCCACACGGAAGCACGCGTCCGATTCGCTGGAAGTGCGATACGGAGTTTTGTCCGTGGCACGCTACCTTCTTGTCCTGTTTAAAGGGGTTCCCGAACGTGTGCATCCGCTTGGGCTGGTCGGGGTCAATCTCCCTCAGGGGAGACGGCATGGCCTTCAGGTATTCCTGGTAGTTTCCCATCTGAGCGACCGGAATGCTGTGCAGGTAGTCTGCGGAGCAGCGGGAAAGCGGCAGAAAGGTCATGACACAAAGGCGGGACTATTAAGACTTACTCATGCTCCGGGGCCTCCGAGGAAAGAGAGAGAGTAACCACAACCTCAACCATAACTCTAACCTTCATCCTGGCCACGAATGAGCCTCTGTGTGGTGCGTAGCAGGTTAGTGCGCATGCGCGTCAGCTGATCCAGAAGGTTCCGGCGTGAAATATCAAAGGCGTTACGGTAGGCCTGGGGTTTAACGTCCTGAGGATGAGAAAAGGCGCAGGTCTCAAACAGATGTGCGTGACGCGAGGCTGCGCTCCGGCCCTCGAGTGTTTTCCCGAAAGGCACCTTGCTGAGCAGCGCGATCTGGAAGCCGGCAAACTCCTTGGCGCTGACGTCGGGCAGGGGGGCGTCGCCGGTGACACAGCGCAGCAGGCGCTTGAAGTCGCAGCCGTGAGACAGCGACGGGGCGCTCGAGTGCTTGCCCACCTTGATGCCCGTCTCCTGGGGGGGTCTCTTGCCCACGGACACAATCAGACGATCAGACTCTATCTTGGCCTGGGGGGGGGGAGATACCCGAAGACATGGAGCGAGCACTTAGCAATGGGGCTTTCAGCGGAGACATGGTGTAGATGGGGGGGCAGGGGTGGGGTTAGGGTGGGGTTACCTGCTGACTCAGCTTTTTCAGGTAAGAGATGACGCTGTAGCTCAGGCCGCAGTCGATGTTATCAGAGATGAGGTTTGGGGCTCCCATCATCCTGAGCGCTTTCTTCAGGGGCTTTGTGACAGAGACATAGACAGGCCCGCCTACGTGAGACTGCAGGACTGAGACCCTCTGAACTGCCATAACATCATACGCCCAGAAGTAAGACCGAGTCAGCAGATCACGGGCGTTTCCCTCCTCAGACCGCTCTGAGTAGGTACCCACCACGGCAGACCATAAGCACCCTAAGTGCCTTGCTGCTTCAAAGATGCCCTGTATCAGGTGTAGCTTTTCAGATTTTCCAGATGGTCCCAGCCAGGCCTGGGACCATCTAGAACATCAGTGGTCCCCAACCTTTGCACCACCACGGAAAGGGTCTGTTAAGCGGAGACATGAAATGGTCCCCAACCTTTTTTGCGGCATGAACCAATTTCACGTAAAACAAAATTTTCATGGAATGGTATAGAAACAACTAAAAACAAAGTGCGTGAAAACACAGCTCAGCTTCCCGCTGAATCAGTGGGCAGCCCTGAGCTTGTTTACCTCTTACAAGCCGGGTTAAGGGAGGGAGCACAGATGTATAACAAAGATAATGAGGTGCGAGATATTTAACTACGGTAAAATCCCATTATAACGGACTTCAAGGGACCTGGCAAGACAGTCCATTATATCCAGAGTTGCTGTATGCCCAGAACACAACCACAGGACACCATTTACTCATGCCACACCCCAGCAGACACAATTATAGTATAGATTATTATATTGTACACGTAGTAATCCAACTTTACCCGAGTTGATGCATGACTATTAATAATCCCGACTACGTATCTGCACTGGATATCACCGGCATGCCTCCCGCCTCGTCGGCGGAACTACATGTCCGTTATTATAGCGAACAAACTACAGCCAAAAGCGTTCCTGGGGACCAAATTATTTATCCATTTTAAGCAAAATTCTGTTATATGCGAGTTCGCTATATCCGATGCTTTTTCTGCATGTTCGTAAAGGCTCATGGCCGGGACTAGCAGACCACGTCTGTTATAGACGATATTCCGTTATAAGCGAGTCCACTATAACGGGATTTTACTGGGATCACCAAGTGCGTTGCCTTATCGCCACCTATGAGCCACAGATGGAAGTGTTTTCCAAAAGTGCTTAGGGAACCCCTGCTTTACATCATGCCCCCATCAGTAAAGCCTAGAACACAGCTAAGCTGCTTCCTGCCTCTCGGAAACTGTCGGTCAAAGTCGACGGCTGCCCGTCACGCCGCGATGTGCCGCGCCTTGAATCGGTAAAATTCACCTCTCTGATTAGCCTGTATGTCAACCATCACCTTATGTCGCACCAGCATGTTCCAGCGCTAATTTCCACAATCAGCGACAGCCGACAGGAGCTGATTGTTCATCGGCCTTGGCTGGCGCTAGTTTTTTTTTGTCATCGGCCCGGTGTGCACCCAGCTGAAGACTGCAAGACCGTAACTACCTGAACCATCTTTCTTAACGTAATACTTATAAATACACTTTCCTGCAAGATGACCGTCCCTAACTAGATAAGGCCACATGGTTTGTGTCGCTCTGCTTCCAGCATCTGCACTTTCTCTCATGCTGTTATGATGATTAGCTGTTTATTCTACCACCTGAATTATTCATCCGTGCACGCATGTAAGCCTCTCTAACGGGAAAGGGCTGGGGCAGCCCCAGGACAGCTGCCAGGGACATTACGACAGCGGAAAAACCACAAGCACTGTCACACCTGCCTGCCCGCCTTGTGAGCCTCATTCTCCGACCTCGTCAGGTGCTCTTTTGTGACAATGCAGAAATGCAATCATACTCCTGCATTTAGGTTAAAAAATCTATTCATTTAAGGAAGTATGGGCATTAAATCCATATTTTGTTTCATAATCAAAGAACAAACTATAACGTGTTTAGAAACCATGCGGAACACAAGGACCCTCGGGGTGAACCCTCCCTAAACCCTCCCTAAGGCCGACGTGCATATTTTCATGGGGCACAGACTGACCAGGAGGTAGTAGGGAGGCAAGGACTTCAGGTAGGTCTCAAAGGCCTGTCTCCACTTCAGGTTTGGCTTCAACTTGTGCACCTTGAACAGGTCATCTGCAGGCAGTAGACACGGGGGCACACAAAGGGGACAGGGAGAGACACAGAGGGGACAGGAAGAGACACAGAGGGGACAGGAAGAGACACAGAGGGGACAGGAAGAGATACAGAGGGGACAGGAAGAGACACAGAGGGGACAGGAAGAGACACAGAGGGGATAGGAGGGGGATGAGGAGAAATGCAGAGACAGAGCATATTACATGTACGCAGAACTGGTTCCAGAGTTGAAGTTTCTAATATTTGAGTTTCGCCAACAAAACAGCCATAAACAGAAGGACAAGGGAAGGAGAGGAGACAAGATAGAACCTCCACAGCAACAAGAGGTGGCTTGGCCTGCTACACACATACTTCACAAACTGTACACGCAGGCTACCCACCCCCCTATGCACTCCACACACACTTCACAGTTCACAGTTTATACACACTGTACACACCGCACACCCTGAGTGAATCTACTGAGCAGACAACAACAAGAACATATTCGGATGTATGACAAGCTGGTGCATCGTGCTGTCTGACCAGACGATTTGGAGCCCTACATGATAATTAAATATAATCATTATTAATGATTCTCCTCTGAGGACTACTGCTCCAGATGCCCAGTGACGCGAGTCTAAGTGGCCTGGCAGTCTGGGGCCCCTGCAGGGCGGAGCGGCACCCGCCTTACCCAGGAGAGGCAGGATGACAGGGTAGTTGTAAGGCATGACGAAGAGGTTGACGCAGGTGAGCGTGGTGCTGGCCTTCAGGTACCCGAAGGGTTGGCCCAGGTCACTGTGCTTCCCGCTGCTGGATACGAACACCTGCAGGATGCGGAGGGGAGGTCAGGCTGGAGACGGCGGCCAGCTACGGTCAGGCGGACCAGCCCCCCCCCCCGAAGCCTGCCGGAGCCCCCACCTGCCAGCACACGTGCGGCGTCTTCCTCTCCAGGATGTACTGCGTCAGGGGGGAGGGCTCCAGCTCGTACTTGTCGAAGGGCAGCTTGTCGATCACCATGGGCTCACAGTCGACGCAGGAGAAACGCACCTGTGGGTGAGAGGGTCGCGGGGGCTGGG
>JABFEA020003773.1:0-15725 GCA_019775915.2 Cyphomyrus plagiostoma | reverse complement strand
TTTCCCAAGAAGACTCATGGCTGTATTAGCTCAAAAGGGTGCTTCTACTAAATACTGAGCAAAGGGTCTGAATACTTGGGACCATGTGATATTTGTTTTTCTTGTTAAAAAAAAAGAATTTTTGAAATTGTTGCAGATTTATTAGTCTGTCAATATGGGGTGCTGTGTGTAATGAGGGGGGAAAAAAATAATTTTAAATGATTTTAGCAAATGGCTGCAATATAACAGACTGATATTGAAGGGGGTCTGAATACTTTCCGTACCCACTGTATGTTAGGATAATGCCAAAGGTAACGTAATGTCAATTGCAAACATTGTTTTTCACTGTAATATTTTATTTTTATTGAAGGATTCTGCATTTGTTTTTTTTTTTTTCTGGAGACAATAAGTCGTTATTTTGACATAAGTCGTTATAACAAGATAGTAAGTCATTACAGGTCCTCGTCGACTTACGACCTTTTGACGAGCTGGTCTGCCAGGCTGTCCGGCTCGATAATACCATGAGGGACCGTCGGCGACGGCGCACTACCACGGAGCCGGAACGCCCGACCGCCTCTGCCCCCGAGCCTATGCAACTGGGCAGGTCTCCCCTCCCCAACGCCGAGCGCCAGTGGCGCGTCCAGGGAGGCCTGTGCATGTACTGCGGGGCAGCCGATCACGTCGTCACCACATGCCCCACCAGACCGCAACCTGGACGAAGAACCCCCCCGGTGAGTGCCTCTTCCATTATTGGAACATTTAATCCCCGAACAAAGGTACAATCACTTTTGTGACAAAAGGAATAGGTAAAAGTGTATGAAAAAATCACCCCAAATAGGTTAAACAGAAGATAATCATTCTCATGAGTTGTTAGTTACTTGGAAGAGATGCGTAAAATAACCAAATATATTTAAGAGCCCACATCTTCACTGAGTAGTTCTGAACAGTACACAAGCACATGACATTTTGATTATGCAGATCATCAAGATAACTTTTAAACATAAAGCACATGCATTAAACAAGGCTGTATTTTTAATTGTAATTTTAAACTGATATAAGAGCTGTTTTAAGTTTTGATTTTAATTTAAAGTTAAACACATGTACTAATCTTTCTTGGCAAAATCACTATGTATTTAATGTTTATTTATCATTACATGGTGAACTACTTTGCCTCAAAGTTCAAGTACGCGTTTTCACAGCCACTCTTCTTTAAATTTTTGTCGTCCAATAGGATTGTACCCCGCGCGGTGCATTTTATGCGTACAAAGAAGTTAAGATGGAAGGCAGTTGCACGACACTTATTCAACATCATGGCTGTCTCACTGCTGATGCTGTCGACAGAGGATCTTCTTCAAAAATTGAAAGAAGCTGGAATAAACGTCACTGAAGATGAAGCAAAGAAATTCAGAGGTAAGTTTTGTTTTAAGTACTGTGAAAACCCGTTGATTCAAGTTCACTTGACATTGTGTCTGTATAGCTAAGCCTAATGTTACCTGACGCGTGAGGGAAAACTTTGGACCTGAAAAAACCAACGTGTTACGTCCCCGGGTCCAGGGGGCGTGACCCCACAGATGTAATCACTCGCGTCTCATCAGCCACCCAGACAAAAGTTCAAATAAAACTGACATTAATCAACACTGATTATATTCGTAAACAGTTTTTAGTAGATATCCAAATAAAAAATGGCAAGTGAAGAGTAATTGAATTAGTGCTGCGCAATTTCAAAATCATACTTGTAAGTTACTAAACAGTAAATCACTGAATGGGTTAAACTATAGAATTAATTTTCCTTGTGCACTGACAAAATGTTGCTATGGTCCTCAGTTAAATCTTAGCAATTTCTTCAGTGTCTTTTAGGTCTGTATGAAAAACTAGAGAAAATACAGGAATTTTTACTAGATGACTTGTATAGATTTATTTTATTAATCAACTCAACCAAAGGTCACTGGCTAAAATTTTAGACTCTGATTTTAAAAAATCTGGTGAAAGAAATCCGTTACTGAAGAAAGCCAAAATATTAAATGTCACTGATGTATATTTACTGAGTAATCCACTATTTTGTAGAGGGGGTGATTACCATTACCATTTCACCTGAGATGAAGATGCCAAAAAAGCTTTTTTTTTTTTTTTTTTTTTTTTTTGAGGGAGTGTCCAGCCCCTGTCAGCATAGCCTGCAATGGCTTGTGGCGGGTGGCTGTCTGACAGTCAGTATGGTGCGACCACCCCATTAATGGATACTTCCACTCGCAGGTGCCCTACTTGTTCGCTGCAGGGGAGGGGGGGGGAAAAAAAAAAAAAAATTCTCCATGTTTTTCTTCCCTATTCCTTGTTTTGTGTTTTTAGTAAGCAAACAGCAGGAAGGAAGGTCTTTGAAATTCAACTATCGCGAATGGCCGATCTCAGGGGCTTCCCGCTGTCGTCAGACAGGGAGCCACATGCTGTGAGCCGTATTTAATTTTTAAAATGCTGCTGACATGTGCTCAGCGGGTCTGTCGCGACGGGCATCCTTGACCCCCGGACAGGTGAGGACAGCAGTTTTGTGGGTTTTTTTTTTTTTTGTCACTTTGTGAAGTGTACTTTGGATGTGACACCAGTGGATGGGAGTACAGCTGGGTGCTCCGCAAATGGCCTGTCCCCCGTCTGCTCTCTCTCACCTTGGTTCACATTGGGTCCGTTCGCCTCTGAGACACCTGTCAGGTGATTGATCGCCCTAATGAGGAGGACAGCAGGTGCCGGGTGTCGGCACCTGTCCCTTTATCCAGGCTCTGTCAAAAGCTGAGTGATGTCAGCGAGACGGTCAACTGTCCTTCGGCATGGGGTCTGTCCATGCATTGTTTTAGGTCTGTCACCGTTGCGTTCAATGAGACTAGAGAATCAAGGCTGGTAATCTCTCGGAGTAATGTTAAGAAATATTAATGGATGCGTGTGGCTTGGCGGTTTGGGATACTGTGCCGACTATTGGAAGGTTACCGGTTGAAGTCCCAGGGTCGGCAGAGTGCTTTTAATACCGGGCCCTTGAACGAGACCCTGAACTCCCAGTTGCCTCAGGGTCCTGGCTGATACCACCTTCTCCAAAACGTATTTTGTTTGGATCAAAGCATCTTTTAAATAAATAGAATGTAAATGTTAAAACCTGGGCCTTGGCAGAACAGCACAAGTGCGTCTGTGCCGCGCCGACGTTCTGACATCAGCATATGCCAGCGATTCTGAGGTTTTTGCTCAAGCCGTGTGGTTCATACAGGAACTGGAACGTTCCCATTATCGGAGACTTGTATGTGGG
Source organism: Cyphomyrus plagiostoma (assembly GCA_019775915.2). NCBI lineage: Eukaryota > Metazoa > Chordata > Actinopteri > Osteoglossiformes > Mormyridae > Cyphomyrus > Cyphomyrus plagiostoma. Next base: position 12,466 of record JABFEA020003773.1, on the reverse strand, counting down.
CTGCCGAAGTGCAGCTGTGAGAAGAACCTCATGGACATCAAACAGACGACATAGTTGCCATGATAAGGCGAGTCTAGCTTTCTTCAAGATATCTACGAATATTGTACCGGGGGAACTTCAATCAAATAAGAGAGCCCAACGTCATCGACAGAAAAGGGGGTATTCACGTAATCACTATGAAGTATAGCAGACATTACCTCATATCAGAGGACTGTCGATGCAGTTTCCCCTATTAGGTACTTAATGGTTAATGAGGAACCCGAGCTATCAAATCTCATGAGAATGAAACCGCACCATATAAGAAAAAAAGGCGGTATCCAGGACAAAAGGCTTAATTCTACATAACTACGTAATACGGGTGTGTATTTATTGGCTAGTGCTGCTGATATTATTAGCCTTGTTCCTTTGCAGAACATTTTTACCCATGATTCTCTAGAGAATCTGCTGGTCTTTTCTGGATGTGGAGAATGTAGGCCACAAGGATCTCTGTTGGTTTTAAATAGGAGGAACCACTAGCTCTATCAACCGCATTGTTTTGAAAACCCCCTTGGATGATGGATTTTACAGCGCACTGGAAATGGTCTTTATGTTTGCGCTCTGCTCCAAGGAGAGCGATCATTGACGGATGTCCTGTTAACTTTTGGGTGGTGAAATAGTGCCCATGTATGTACAGTTGGACTTTTAGCGAAGCACTCAAAGGTATGTGACAGTGCCTTCTGCCATCAATTTTCATTACAGCTTCTTTAAAACCTTTATCCCTCCTTGAACCTCGTGACCAATAGCCGTCTAAAAAATGAGCCCACTCACTGCTAGTATTTATTAGCATGTCACAGGTTCCCTTGGTAACAAAGGGGAAGCTTCCAGCTTCTAAATGTGTGTTCACACTGGATTTGAAAGCACCGCATCATCAGCAGATGCCTAGCGTCACCATCATTTCTTTCTGTCTAGCCTTGGCTGCTTTTGAAGGCCCCAGGCTACAGATGGAGCGAAGGGGGCAGTTGATTGGTTAGATGCAAGATGTCATTTTTCAGATTCCCTTGACTTGAGCGTGAGTCTTCAAAGATATGTGCCATCTGTATGCAGCAGTATGAGAGCAATGAGGTAATTACCTCCTGCATCACACCCTAATGAGAGGAAGAAGAAGGTTCTTCCGCAGTGACATATTCCAATTAGGGAAGTCATCAGCGACAATAGGCTCATTTGGTGATAAGGAATTGATCTGCCTGCTTCTGTCCCCATGGGGTTTCAGTCCAGACAAGCCATCATAATTCTTTGTAACTAGCCTCTGCTCCATCCTTTATCTCTGTCTCCACCTCAGTATGAGATGTGCAGGTTAACTATCTTATTAAGGAATCTCTAATTCGTGCGAACTAGCAGTGTCATCTGAATTGTGACACCTTCCTCAAGGGATGGGTCCTCTCACATATCCCAGGGACCGCTACATTATCCGTGTCCATATGGTGACCCCACATGGTGACTTCATGGCCATGTGTTCCCTGTGGAGTGTAATTAACCTAGCTAATTTCTTTCCTCTGGCTGCTCTTCAGTTGAAGCCTTTTCCGTGTGGTCATTTGAGACGTTGCATCCAAAAAGTCTTAGTGTGCGTGCGGTAAAATTTAGAGGCTGCATTTCTGAAAAGTTTAAATATTTGGCCATATGGAGAACAACCGCGTAGAGAACAGTCAATATTGCTGGGGGCCAAAGAGATCAATAATTAATTGCCAAGGAAATGTGTGTAAACCATATACCTTCGTCACTAACTAAATACCTTCATCTGGTCTTGTTTTGCTAGCTGTGACTTCAGGAGCTGGACTAATGTGCAGGGTCCTCTGCTGTAGAACCTACCTGTTCACAATAACAAACCAGTAACCTTATCCTTACCCAAGATGATCTATTCATCATCATCTTTCTGTACCAGTTTACCAAGTGATGGAAGTTTTAGATGGAACTGAAGAAAGCTAAAAGCATATATTATTCAAAAGAATTTTAGCAGTAAGTCGATTGATTGAGATGTTATCCAAGTGGTATCCATTATTTATCCATTATTTGACTGCTCAGTTCCAAATATTTACATGTTGCAGATGAGAAGGGGATGCAGCTTCCCCTCACAGTGCAAAAACGCGCAGAGGATAATTGGAGTTGCCAAATTGCCTGTACCGTTGTGTGTGCGAGTGCCCTGTGATGTTCCCAGTCTTGTGCCCGTAGCCTCTCTGGGTTAGGATGTTATAGTTGTGATCACCAGTTCAAATCTGGTGGCTGGCAGAGTGATGTCACTGTCAGGCCCTTAATTCTACTTTGCTCCAGAGATTGGCTGAACCCGGTTTCTCAATTGTACGTCTCTAAAATAAAATTGTCCGCTGAATGAGTAAATGTAATATCACGGATGAAACAATGGCGTCGTATTAGTTTTTGGTTAAAATATTTTTCTTTGAGCTTCAGGACATTCTCAGAAAGTAGAGCACTTCATTCTTTGATGCATCGTCCCGCAGTTGTGCTTTATTGCATTTTCTTTGTTTTTGCTGAGCTGACTTCGGCTGTCTAGCTCCAGCTGTTTAGTGTCCTTGCTTCCTGGTCTGATCCACTTCAGCCCACTCAGCCTCCTGCTCTCTACTGAATAATGATGGAGCCTTTCCAAGGAAAACTTTCAAGAGGATCAAAGCTGCGTTCAGCACAATACCTTAAAGCTCCGTTTCAGTGGTGGCATATATTTGTGTCTTTCTATTTGAAACATTTCTCATTAGTATTTATAAAATTTTCAAGTACTCTATAAATAATGAAGCATTCGTGGGTGTTTTTTTTTCTGGTTCCTGCTGAAAAGGGCACATTGGGCAAATTTTAGTCTTTAGGCTGATCTCAAGCTCCACCTTTGTACGTCGGAAAGAAAGCACAGGGTCGCCTTCCCTAGAGTCGACCAGATGGTCTCTGGCAGTTTGGTCTGCAGAAGAGACAGCAGGTGGCCTCGGTGGAGTTTAAAGTACTGGTCACCAAACTACTCAAGGCTGAGGGGGGGCATTACTTCAGTATACATCCAGCTGTAACTATAATCGGTGAAGCTGTATGGAGGCCACCTACTGCTAAGAAACTAAATGATAATAGCTACTAGAGATGGCACCATATAATTTTTTTCTGGTCCAATATGAAAATTTCAAGTAACTACCAAAACAAATCCGATACTTTTTCCCAACTAGAGAGAGCACCGATCCGATACCTATTCGGTACAGTTCCTTATTGACTATTAAAATGAGGGTAGTGGCCCTTCTAATGATGCAATGTCTAATGATCAGACATGCTAGTGTTTATGGGTCTCCTGAGACAAAGTGTTGGGTTTAACAGCAGAAAACATTCAGCCTCCCATAACCAAGAGTTCCTCCATCACTCTCACAGAGAAGCCCATTCATTAAAGTGATTAAGTGATCATGTGTCTAGTGGTAGGGGATCCCTAGTTCTGATCTATTTTTGATTGGGTTTAAAATACCTTGGCCAACATGACTTAAAGTGAATATTTTTACTGCAATAGTTCAGATTAAGATTAAGTGCTGCTCAGTACAAAAAGCGGTACCCATAGCCTGGGGTCGGCGGCTTTTCATTAACACAATAAATCTGCATTCTAAACCACCGTGTTGCGTTGCCTGTCCACATTGGCCCATTTTCCCATTGTTCTTTTTTCAATTATGCTAACATTTCTTGAAGTAACAAGCTCAGTTTTTTTTTAACCTGTAAAGTATGGTTTGTTTGTTTTATTGCTTCTGGACTATTGGGCCTTTACTCCGGGTTCTCCTAACCAGTTTCCTGTGGCTGTTTGTCTTGCCTTTGCCCAGAATGTGACAGGCTGAGGAAAGATGGCTTCTGTAGCTCTCAATACTACTCTCAGGGTCCAGCCCTCTCCTCTTGCAACCTCTCCGACGGCAGTCTGCCCAACCGTGAGGACACCAGTAAGAAAGTAAGCCAGCAACAATCCCACTCCACCCCACCCCTGCCCTCTCACGGTGTTTACAATCGTCTGATATTATTTTCAGAAACTGCTCGCTTTTGAACACTCATTGCCTGATGGAAGTGTTTTATGAAGCATTTATAAATCTGACTACATGACTCATTGGTTCAAACTAAGGACAAAAGATTTTTACAAGGTAAAATTCAGTCGTTTTGTTGACGTAATTATTTTTCCTCATCTCTGCCTTGAAATAATTACCATGGCTGGTCAACCTCTAATCTATTTATTTTTTATTTGAACAATGCAGGCTCACCAAAAGTTGTGACAAATCTGACAGCACAAGCATGCTTTCTGCCTAAATGCAAAATCACGCTGATTATGTGTTTTCCTTGAGCGTTGAAATACAATATCTTGAGTACTATTGGTTGTTCCTCTGACCCCATATCATGCTTTTTTTTTTGTTAAAATCAGTGGAGAAATAATTCTGAGAATTCATAAACATTTACTTTGAGTTTGTCTATCAACTGTTAACATTTGTGGTAGTCTGCCCCCTAGAGTTTGAAAGCAACTTAATTCTGTGCTGAATGTAGTTTTTATGCAATAGCATACAATTGCAATCCATTTTCCAGTCTCTTATCCTGGTAAGTGGGTACTCTGGATCATATCAAAGGCAACATCGGGCATGAGGCGTAGGGTGGCAAGTCATCGCAGAAATAATGTAACTAATCTGATAATGAGCCGACTTGGGCACTCAAACTCAACAGAATTTATGCAAAGTAGATAGTGCTATTGCCTTACATCTCGATGGCTGAGGTTCAGATCCCATCTGTACTCTGTGTGGAGTTTACTTGGTTTCCACAATTCATGTAGGTTCCCTCCTGCAGTGCAAATACATTAATAACATTGTCAGGAATAAAATATTGGCTAGGAAAAAAAAGCAAGCAATGCTGGTAAGTAGAGTGACTGTGAATATAATGGATTAAATTGCATGAGGGTACTGGTCACTTTATCAGTGAATTCTTTTGATTACAATACAGCAGGTATAAGTGACTTTGTGTATGACAAGTTCTGATGGGTCTCTCAGTAAATTCAAATGAGTGTTGATCCTCCTATGTTGTAAGATGTACCCAAAGTCATGGTTATTTTTACAAAAGTTCACAGAGCTACAATTATGAAAGTAGCATAGAGACAGAGGAAGACCACACTGTTCTCTGCTTGAACATTTATTTACTTTGTACACAGATTTATTTTGAGCTCGCAGTCTAACTTCCTAGGTAATAACAACAGACTGTTAACGTAGTTCTCTAAACCTCAGATGAACGCAAAATATTGGAAGGAAATGTTTTAATGTCATCTTGCACTGACTGGAAGAGTAAAATGCAGGCATACAGCCCCTATTCCCCCCCGATTTTGCCCGCAGTCCGCAATGTCCTCTGCTGAGGAAGAGAGGTTGATGTGCTCCATGAGACTACAGAGGCCTCTGCTGGAGGAGTACCACATCAACGGGCAGATGCACTGGAGCAAAACATTACCGCTGCCCACCCCTGAGGAGAAGATGAGGCTGCAGGCCCAGTGTGTGCCCATCGATATCATCCCTATAAACGTGACCGGTAGGCCACACCCCCTTAAAGCCAGGCCACTCCTCCTTTCCTTTCCATCTCCATGGCAATGTTCTACCATGTCAAAAAAAACAGTCAGCGTGCCATTAAATCATTGTGCTGTTGAAGGAGGAAAACATGGTTTTGTGTTAATGTTTTACACCTGTTTTGCATTGACGTAATTTTACAAGATGTATATTTTCAGCTGAGCTTGGTATCTTAATGATACTAGTCAAAATCGAGGTTTTTTTGACCCTCGGTATATAAATGTTGCACTACTATCGTTTTTAAGAACTCGTAATTAATGCAAACTGTCAAGATTATCTGGCGCTGACCCGGAGATCGGACATTCTCGGCCACTCTCAGGCCAGTGGGTTGATTTCTTTTTTTTGCTGTTCGGTATGCTTTCCCACGAGGTACATATGATGTGATGTAACCACCGCTCTGCTTGCTCTCGCCATTCCACGTCAGGGGAGAATTTTGATCGGCAGGCCAGCGTTCGGCGCTCCTTAGTTAACATGGACACTCTGGTCAGGCGGGCTAAGAAGGTGAAAAGGAGAAAGACGATAACAGGTGTCCCAGACAACATCCAGAAGGAACTAGGTATGGATGTTTGCTGTTCCATTCACTGCTTACTGCGCATCCGCTAAACCCTAACCATAACCCTAACCCCCCTCGATTCGTAATGGGCTGTTATGGCAGAATCCACACCGGTGACAGCCGTAAGGACCAATAAAAACCAAAAACAGACAGGCAGGTGCTACTTGCAAACAACTGGATCAAAGGAAATTTAAAGCATGGAAAAATTAAACTCCACCTCTAAGTGTGACAGTTACAGCTCTAGCTTGGCTGTCAATGCCTTTTTACCCGTTTCCACCTGGCTGTATCGATTGGTTTCTCAAACCAGTCCTCAGGGACCTCCAGTCGGTCCACGTTTTTGCTCCTTCCCAACTCTCGGGACGATGATAGGGAGCAAAAACCTGGGCCGTCTGGGAGTCCCTGAGGACTGGATTGGGAAACACTGGCATAGATGATTTCCGGTGTTTTGACGTAGTCAAAACTATGTGCACCACTGCTTTGTTTCAAAGATGCAACTCAACAATGAACACAAAAAATACAAAGATAAATCTGAATGTTTTTTTTTTTTTTTCCTCGCCAGTGTTTAATCTGTGCATAAATTACCTCCTCAATTCTGTTTATGAATATTTCAAGATTTTATATAGTAAACTCTAAACAGAAGAATATAAATTATTCATTCAGGCCACTCACAGGTTTAGATATCACTAAGGTGTGAGGACTTGCAGTGACAGTATATAAATACCTGAATCAGGGAACCCTGTGTCAGACTGGGAATCTTTCAAACTTTCAAGTCCAGGCTGTACTGTAGCAACACAATAGGTTTGTTATGACTAACCCAGGGTGGATTACATGTGAAAGCCAAATTTGTGCGATGTCCTACTTACAAAAAACAGGTAAAATCACCTTCCTAGTCATAGATAGTAGTTTGGCTAATGAAATCTGTAAATTTAAAAAGGCATTCTTTCATATAATCTTCAGATCTCGTTTGTTGATGGATTATATAATCATCACTATTCAGATGTTTCAAATAGACTAGTACATTTTTCCCTAAGGATTTCAAAAGCTGAAACATTTGCACAGCTGACCTACCAAGCAATTATCAATCTAAGAGGAGCAGGATCGGGGGGAGATTTCCCAGCAGGGACCCCATAAATATGTCAGAACTCGTTGTCATTTCCGACACTCATTTCCCCTGTTAAACTTCCTAATAATTTCTGTCCAGTTTTCTGGTATTTCTGTTAAAACCTTGGGTTGCAGTTTTTTTTTCGTTTTGGAGTCTGAAGGTCATAAACCAAAATCAAAGTCAAGCTCACGGCAGAGTTGACGTCCATATTGTAAATTTTACTAATTTTATGTTTTTTAAAAGAGATTTAGGAGACTAAATTATTTGTGTGGTATAAGGGTAATAATAATTCAATTCACCATAAGTAAAACTACTTTCAAAGCAACCTGCATCAAGACAGTTAATATAATTGGGGTAAAATGTTGGTACAGCAGCAGAACTGCACTTAAATAGATGCACTACTTTGGTAAGGTGAAAATCATGTTTTCCTCTGTTAGTATTTGTGTCCTGTCTCTTCATTACTCATTCTGACAGTTCACTTCATTACAACAAATTCATTTGTTGCTTAAATTCTTTTTCTTGGTTTGTAAACTTTAGTTACATCTACAGCCTTGCCAGAGAATTCATCGCTTTTCCCCTTTTGCATTACTCAAAGGGACCGGCGAATGCCATTCTTCTTCAACGTGCATACCAAGTCAGTACTTCACATTGGGTCGCGTCGGTAGTGTCGGTTCAGCTTTGCGGCGTTCCGGCACCCGTGATTCCGGTTGCCAGACGGAGGACACAAAGATCGTGCCTCCATCCATGAGAAGGATCCGGGCGCAGAAGGGTCACGGCATAGCTGCTCAGATGGCTAACTTCACCAATTCCTCCACGGGCAGCATCTCCACCATCAGTAACAGCACATGCACCATCTTTGCCTCACAACTAAATAGAGGTGACCAGCGTTGCTACAGCCTACCCCGCCAGGCAACCCGCACCTCCCTGCAAGGAGAGCCCAATTACACCAGCACTTCTACTGGGACAGAGGACTGCATTGTAGGTGCTCTGTCACACCAGATCAGCAAGCTTCAAACAGAAATGCCGGTAGCACCTGTAAGGACCATCCAAAGGACTGACTCACGACTGTACACTAGTAATCAAGAACGGAGGGAGTTCATGAGTTGTGAGACTCTGAGCCCTACCTCCTTAGCCTCTCCACATGGCACCTCCTCAGTCTTGCTCAGCAGTAACAGTCTGCTAACCTCCTCAGTTGAAGGTGTATCTAGCATTGAAGCAATACCCATAAACTCAGTGTCATCCTACCATACGAACAAGCCTCTCGGATCTCCTCGGATCAAAGAGAAGCAACATCCTTCTTCCTTAACCTCAGCAATTACACCATGCCGCTGTGATTCAGCGGTATCTCTCAGCACTGGCACGCTCACAGAAACGGAGTCTCAGTGCAGTAACCCAGATGGCATGAAAAGTTACTGTAGCAAAGACACCCAGAGTGAGTCTAGCTACTCCTACGGAAGTCTTCAGAGCTGTAGCCCTCCAGAGAAGTGGAACTATGACACCCTGCCTAAAAAAACCCTCAATTCTAGTTGCTCCACCCCCATCAATCACATATGTAGCAATTCAGAGCACCCTTCACAAAAGGCAGAGTCGTGTCCACCATTCTCCTTTGACAATGATGGCAACTACTCTTCCATGAACCTGGACTCAGGGCACAAGTCATGTAGCTACAATAGCATCAACGGTGTGGACCATATGAAGCATTGTATGTATGAGTGCAAAGAACACAACAGCCAAGATGACCAGATTAGCCTTTGCAGCAATAAGTCCCTATCCCGCAGTATCTCCCTTCGCAAGGCTAAAAAACCACCGCTCCCTCCAACCCGTACTGACTCCTTGCGACGAAAACCAGAGAAACATTCCCAATTGAAAGCGACAAATCCTCAGGCTAATACTCCAGTCTCGAGTGAGACACTGAGCCTAAAAAGCAACAACACTTCATCTCCTGCCCAAAGCCCATCCAGTGATCGCGAGGACCCGTGGGTGCTACGTTCCCATAGCCAGAGCAGCATCAGTGATTGCAGTAGCCTGGTATCTCCTTCCAGTGGAAACCTCTACTCCATATGCCCCATCACACCACCACAGAGTGACAGCAGCAGCTTGCGCCTAGATTGGGCCGAGTCCCTAGTCAGTAATGGAGACTCTCCTGAACAGCGAGCTGAGCAGCTATGTTTTCCTGAAATTCAATCCAGTTGTGTTGGTGGGTCTCCACTCTCCCAAGAGGAGCTCCACTCAGACTGTAAAAAGCATCTGCCTCTAGCCCTAAACGGGACCTTGGTAGATAAGACAAAGAAACTCTCATTACCAGAAAAAATTAATCACTTAACATCCCCATCTACTGGTCTTTCTAGCCAGGTCAGCACCCTCAAGAAGTTCCGGTCTCCTGCAAGGCCAAGGTCTAAGCCTAAAGTCCCTGAGAGAAAATCCTCTCTTTTGTCTTCTGTGTCTGCCTCTCCCATTGCCACACCCATATCTGCTGGTTCCCCTGACCCCACAAAGAAACTCCAGCTGGTCCACTCTAGCTCTCCCATGCCAGCAGCACTAACTACCAACTCTATTCAGCACACCTTGATAACAACCACAACCAGTGTACTCTCTGCTGATACTTATCCTGATTCAAGTCCTTTCAAGGTGCCTGGGCAGAACTTTCCTCCATCTGTGCTACCAATTAACCTTGAGAAGATGTGCACCACTACCCATGTGTATACACCTTCTTCACCTGAACCAATAATTTCTGAACTACTAGATAAAAATTACTCAAATCCTGCTACACTACCTCTTCCTCCACCATACCAATCTCCACCTCCTCTTTTACCCGTCAGTGGTTTCACCTCTTCTCAACTCTCAAATAAGTCTTTGAAGAATAAGGGAGAAGACTCAGCTCAAAGCCCAAAATGTGATTTCAGTACTGTAGATACTTCGGGCAGAAATGATTCATTAGATGGGAAGATGGATAGTATCAGCTACTTTCTGAAGCCGCTGATCACTGCCCAGGCTTTGCAAATGGTGCAGCTTCGGCCTGTTGAAAAGGTGGACAGATTTAATAACGTTGATGAAGAATGGAAAAATAATGAGAAAGAAGAGAGAACTGAAAAACCTGAGGTGATACATATATTACCAGGTCCTTCCAATGTGATTCAGTCCCTGCCGGATTACTCAAACTCCAGTCTTTCTGAAGACACACTTGGCACATTTATCATAAATGGGCAAACTGAAGACCTCGAGCCCCTGGAGTTGACACCTATTGAGGTGGATTTCCAAGACAAGTCATTTCCTCCTACTCACAAGGAAGATCACTCCTCAAATACATTGAAGATTTTGCAAATTTCCACAGTCAAGCAAAACAATTGTCCCTCTCCCAAAAAACCCAAACTCACCTTAACTTTGCCTCCAGTTCTTCCATTGCTTGTTGTGGAGCACACTGGTCCACAGGTGGTTAGCCTTGAGAAGTTATCAGTTTTGGATCCCATAGATAATTGTCCACAACTTCTGCCGGTGGAAGGTGAGGACAACTATAGAAATGGTGACAAAGATGAGGACTCTGAGAGTCTCCCACCTTTAGCCAGCCAAGAAGACTTCTTGACCAGCCAACACTCCAGAGAAAATTCCCCAGCCCTTGAGCATGATCTCACCATAAAGGCGGAAGATTTGGCTATTTGTGATGAAAGGAACATGTCCGATGGAGATGCTGATGCTGCAAGCAGCACTACAGACTCCTTCTGCTCCAAGGAAGAGGATGATGGTAAGCCACATGTAATTAATAAAGGCCACAGTTTTGTTCAGTTTTGGGTTTTTTGAACTGCAAATGCCTAGGAAAGCCCAACTGGTTCAGTTTAAATAATGGTTAGTAATTTAATTAATTATTAAAAGCTGGGTTAGATTGAAAAGCTCACAAACTGATCCCTTCCACATGTTTCATTAGAGAGGCCACATCTGACAGTTACATTGTTTAATAGCCGTCTCATAATGCAAACTGACATTCGCCCCAGTGACTCTTGTAGCTACATTTGTGATTTAATTAGTTCAAGGTGTTTTTCATGTGGTGTTTCCATTATTCTGTCCACCCCCTATAGTTTTATCTAGCTACAGCATGGAGTTACTCAGTAGCTGCTCATTTTATAATGTATTTCATTAAGGTGCTTCTCTGCACTACTGCATAGATTGAATCTTGCAAGAAGGTTTTAAGAATAGGATTTATATCCAGGAAGTATCTATTCCATCAGCAAGCAGTCTGGACTGATGGGATTGCAGATGCAGTAAATAAGCTTCCTTGTTCTTTCTGGTATATTGGAGTGTTCCTTTTCTTCTGCACTCCAAAAAGAAAATGGAGACCTCACCTGTTTCCTTGTAGTTGACTGCTTGGTGTGGAACCTACTACAGAAGACACTGGGGCAGTTTCAGCTTCTCTTCAGGGTAGATTCTGAGATATTAGATTGCTGTTAGATTCCTAGTACGGAAGTATTGCGAGTAGGCATACAAGGTGAGGAAGAATGAAACCAATGACTGCATGCAACTCCAGCCACCTCTACTCGGTCATGTTTTGATTCTGTCCTTTTTGTGGTTGAGCTCAGAGATGTTTTGGCAGATTTCATGGTTGGTGTCACAACCCTGAGACACATCGCACGAATCTCTGTCTCGTTAAGGTGAGGTGTTCGACTTCGTCGCCTCGGCTCAGGCTGAGACACACGGAGAAGAGCCAGAAGAGACTGTGACTCCCATGCGGCCTCGCACGACTGAAGACCTCTTTGCAGCAATACACAGGTATTCCTATTAGAATATTTTGTTCCTGTCTGTTCAACTCCTTTATCAACCCACCTATCAAAACCATGGGTCTTTGTGGTTTTCGAGTGCAGAGGAATAAATTAAAGTCCATATTTCCCCCATTACTCATACTGCCTATAATAACTGCATCATGAATTACTCATGACCACGTTTTGCAGCTGTGTAACCACCTCACCACCAATGTAATTGTGTTTCATCAGACAGAGCCTTTGCACAAACCAGTAATATTGAAAATAGGACTTCCTTACTTGAATATATTTTTTTAGGGAGCATGGTATTGTTTACCCATACCTGTACAATCGCACAGAAAAAAATGTAAAGCAAAACAAAACTAAAAAAACCTAACTGAAATTTTAACGGAGTTGAATGTGAAATCCAGTATCATGTCTTTGTATTTCTGAATCTTGGTGAATTTTGCTTATTTCACTGGGGGGGGGGGGGGGGCCGGGGGGGGGG
>JABFEA020003772.1:0-15743 GCA_019775915.2 Cyphomyrus plagiostoma | reverse complement strand
AACAACTCTGAGCTATTAGTTAAGTTCTCCCCAAGCGAGCTTGATGGGCCAAATGGCCTCCTCTCGTTTGTATAGTTAAAAAAAAAAAAGATTACCATGTAATTGACATCTGTATATTTATTATATGAATATAAGGTAATAAAATGGACAGCGTCACTGTTTACTGAATTTTATTCACTCTCAAAATACAGCACAGCTGTTTCAAATGCTTTTGAAATTATAGTGCTGCACAAATAAAATTACTGAACTGTGGATAATTCAAATAGGCTATAATACAGTACATTACTGTACATAAAATACATTTTACTGTAGTTTTGCTACTGAATATCAATAGCTCGTTTTTGGCAGTTTGATGAGTCTATATTCATAAATGAGAGAAAATTACTTTCTTTTTCCAATCATGTTTTCTGTGCAAACCAGAGGCAGACAGGTTACCGCAAAGCAAATTAGCCAATTAAAATAAGAATTGCAGTAGTTTTAATTTTTTCCATTCCAGCCAAAATAAACACTGTAAGTGGACTGATTACTACAGTACAATCCCATTATAATGGACTTTATGGTATCTGGCAAAACAGTCCGTTATATCCAGAATTGTTGTATGCCCAGAACATAACTACAGGACAACATTTACTCATACCACACCCCAGCAGACACACTTGTGGTATAGATTATTGTACTGTACATATAGTAATCCAACTTTACCCGACCAGATGCATAACTATTAATAATCCTGACTAAGTATCTGTGCTGGAAATATCACCGACACACCTTGTAGTCGAAGCTGCATGTCCGTTATAGCCGAACAGAACTACAGCTAAAAGCGGCCCTGGGGACCGAATTGTTTGTCCGATATAAGTGAAATTCCGTTATATGCCAGCCTGCTATATCCGATGCCACGAGTGTGAGGCTGCAGATGGGCCTGAGAGTGCGTGTTCTCTGTCAGGCCCCATCCATACGGATACTGAATCCGTCCTGTCGCGATAGATTACGAGATGCTGACTGCCACTATAGAATCCATCATGTCGCCAATATAATTCTTAAAACACGGTATTAATCATTAATAATTACATCGAAATACGCGTGTGTGGAACTCCTCTCCTTACTATGGGCAACTTGTGTAAAAAAGTCGTAAGACTAGTGCTCAGTCACATATAATAAAGTCAGCCAAAGTCTGTTATACTGTATTCTGTTGGCATTCTGTTGGGTCTGAAACTTAAACAGGTTTCCTTTTGCTGTTTTGTGAGAAAAAAAACGTTTTTTATTAAAAACAACATAGCTTGTATATAACTAGAATAGTAGTTTTTCTTGTAGAAATTGAAATGAATTCTCATCTGCTCCTTAGAAAAAATTAACATAGTAAAAATATTGTATTATGGCCAGTACCAAACCACAACTATTATATTTATTGGCAAACGTTTATTTAAATTAGGCAATTGTGTCAAACTATTGCAATTTGACATTATATTATCGTCTTCACAATGTAATAAAAAATAGTTTTGTTTTTTTTCTAATTAAAAATGACTGACTAGGTCATCACACGTTTACATAATTCTGAGGTATGTATTAATATATCCTATATATAGTGTAATACATGCTAAGAAAGTTCAAATTGGCTCTTTTTAGGCACAATAGACTCTACAGATCCATGTTGGTACAATGGACTCTAGATAATGTTATTAAAATGTTATTACTTTGTACATCTCTTGGATAAAACAAATATGTTTTAAAACCAATAACGCACAATTTATTCAAAATATTTTTATTAGATTGTGACTTAAAAGTTTCCACACAAAACATTTAAATGCTGACATTATTAAAGTACAATATTTTACGGCATAAATATGGCACAAGAAAATAATTATTAAAAGTACATATTAGCTATAGTCTGATGTCTCACAATAATAACACATAAAGTAGCACTATATTTATTTATACACATATGTACAATGGTATTGTTCAGGATTGAGACGGAGTCTATCGTTTAAACGGTTTGGGAAGACGGATTCTGTTGTTTTAATGGAGATGATGTAATGGCTTGAGAGTGGATGGGGCTTGACCGAGGAAGCTCCCTCTCAGGCCCCTTCCTGCAGCCAGACCCTTCTTGCTTTTTCTGCATGTTCGTAAAGGTGCATGTCCGGGACCTGCGGACCTTATTCGTTATAGATGAAGCTCTGTTATAAGCGAGTTCACTATAACGGGATTATATTGTATAAGTGAATTATTTAGACAGTATTTGTACAGGAATGATTTTGTCTCAAGCCTTCTGATCCATATAAGCCCGACTGATCACTGTATCTGTGATAACTATAAGTGGTTTCCACTATTTTAAATGTTGCTTCTGTCGAAATTGATTGGTGGTATTACCTTTGGTCGCTGAAATAGTTTTTTAGTTTTTTCGCAGTGTTTACATCTGACCTCTTTTTGTTTGGTGTTATCTTCTCTAAAGCCACAATGTGTCCAAACAACGAACATGGCATTTTTCTTTGGTACAACCTGCCCAAGTTGCTCAGTTGGCTGAGAAGGATCCAGCTGCACACGCCTGTAGAGTGGAGCTCCACCGGAAATGTGTTACCTCCACAGGAAACACGTGACCTCAACTCTGTGTTACAGCGAATAAACCCTAACCTTAACCCTAACCAGGGCTCCACTTTACGTCCTTAAAGATCACGTGTTGCCTGTGGAGGCGACGTATTTCAGGTGGAGCTCCACTCTGCAGGCGTCTGCAGCTAGATCCTCTTGAGTTGGCTTGATGTTTGAGTTCTCCTCCATGTTGTTTTCAAGTCACAGACTGGGCGAGGTGGAGTCATGTGATAACATACACGGTAGTATGTTTTTAAGTGGACAGTACATGAACACACACTGGGGAAAATATTGGCAGGATAATTAAAAAAAAAACATAAAAAAACAAAGTAACAAATATGGGCAAGATTAAATTAATTAGAAGTACCCAAGCTTGGTTTTGATTTGGTTTTGATTTCATTTAATTGCCCAGTCCTAATGAGAGCCATCATCTCCAAATAGAAAAAACACCTGGGAACGCAGAAAATCTGCACAGAAGTGGCCAGCCTAGCAGAATTACTCCAAGTAGGGATGCGCGATATCACATTGTGATGTACCCGCAATTATATAGCACATGCACAATAATAACCAGGGCTTAAGATGACGTGTGAAACATTTGTTCAAATGCCAGGTTTTTGGTACTATATGGATGCTTATCTATTGCCAGAACTTGGTAAGCAAATTGGTAGTAAGCCTAAAA
The DNA here is from genome assembly GCA_019775915.2 of Cyphomyrus plagiostoma. Taxonomy (NCBI): domain Eukaryota; kingdom Metazoa; phylum Chordata; class Actinopteri; order Osteoglossiformes; family Mormyridae; genus Cyphomyrus; species Cyphomyrus plagiostoma. Next base: position 12,484 of record JABFEA020003772.1, on the reverse strand, counting down.
TATTACTGAGATGCCCCCATAAGTTAGTAATCCATATAAATTCAGCATATCCTTGTGTTTATAAAATTCAGTTAGCGGACCATGCCATATTACTGTTTGGGTGTATCATGGAAGCGATAAGAACTGAAGTGGCAGTGAAGAAAGGGACAGCTCAGCAGCCACAACATCTTTTTTCTGTAGATGAAGGTAAAAGAGATGGTTTTGTGGCAGTACTTATTGCAGTTTAAAGTCCCTCACATGTATTAAACATAAGGTTATGCTAAATTTATACAGATATACTAATCTCCTTACTAAATTGTGTGCATTAGTAAACGTTCATATAGTACCAAAAAGTTGGTGTCCGGATAAATGTTTCACCGTCATCTAAAGCCCTAGTGATTACTGTGCATGTGGCAAATTATTGCAAGTACATCCTGATGTGATATGGTGCAGCCCTAACTCCAAGAGCACATAGAAATCTTATCAGCGAAGTCACAGGAGACCCCAGATTAACATCAATGGAACTGCAGGCTTATCTCAGGTCAATTAATGTCTGTGTTCATGATTCCACGATTTGAAAGACACTGGCCAAAAATGGTATCCAATGGAGAGTTAAAAGGCAAAAACCACTGCTTAAGAAGAGGAACATAAATACTTGTCTAACACTTTCCAAAGAACATTGATTACCCCCAACACATTTAGGACTACGTTCTATGGACTGATGAGTCAAAAGTGGAATTATTTGGAAGACATGAGTTCTGCTACATCTGTTGTAAAGCTAAGAATCAAGGGCTTCCCCTTTTCATAAAAACAGCATCATGCCCATAGTCAAACATAGTGGAGGTAGGGTGAGGGTTTTGGGATGCTTTTCTGCTTCAAGGCCTGCATAACTTGCCATAACTGAGGGACACAGGAATTGCGTTATCTAGCAGAAAGTACTGAAGGAGAATGTCTGGTCATGAGTTCGTGGTCTGAAGCTCAAGAGCATGTCCACCTCTGAATGGCTGAATAAAAACAAAACTAGGATTTTGGCTCTGACTTGAACCCCATTCAAATGTTGTAGTGCAGGGGTCTCAAACTCCAGTCCTGGGGGGGCCAGAGCCCTGTGTAGCTTAGTTCTTTCCCAGTTCCAATACAAATGATTCCACTCAAGAACTGTGTGGTAATTAGCTCAAGGAGTTCAATCGGGTATGTTAAATGACTCTCTTTATTTCTATGGGGAAAACTCTAATCCCAATACGACGACCTTAACCCCTATCCAGCCCTAACCTTAAGCATGAGTAACTAAACAAAATACAAGACTTTTGGCATTTTAGTTTTTTGATTGCATTCACAGATATTTCTGGGGACCTGAAAATGGTCCCTTTCATGTCAAAATAACAGGTTTTTGTTAAACTGTGGGGAACATTTGGTCCCCACAATATGTAATATAAATATAATCCACACACAAACACATAGACACAGACACAGTTGATAGCAAGGCTTGCAGTCCAATAAAGCCAATGTGTGCATAAAATTTGAAAATGATCTGTACAATAATTTTACAATTACTGTGTTCACAAGACCAAATGTCTACTACAGCTGCTGTTTCCTTACCTTGCTGCCACACAGTGCAGCTGCTTCATTTTGGAGCAATTTGTCTGGAAATAAAACCTAATGTCGATATTCCATCCATATGTTTTTGTGAAACAGTAATAAGATCTATCAAATACTTTTTGACATCACATTCACAGTCTGCTCACAATCACACTCTTCCCTTTGTTGCCACTAAGCAATTTGTCTCAAATTTCAGTTAGGCACCCATAAAATGCCTCTGCAACATTTGAAAAGCATATGTCAAAAATGTTTTGAGTTATTGCATTTGGGTCAAGTGTCAAAACTAACATTTTTTGTTATCACTATGTGGTGTGGTTTCAGCTTGTGCGTCGCAGTGATCTGTCTCAAAATTTCACCAGTTCCAGATTATGCTAAATTGTAAAAAGTTCCGTTGAATAGTTTTTGAGTTACTGAGTTACTAAACAAAGCATCTGCAGCAGCGTAGATCCCCAGGCCAAAAATATTCTCCAGACAGGAAAACAATAATAAATGTATAATCCGCTAAACTGCTGGCATTAAAAGTTGCCTAATGGAGGGGTGCCAATTATCTGTGCTGATCGTCGTTTTTTTAGTCTCTGTGGAAAACAGCTGATTTGGCAGGGTGGGTTTGATTATGATTGAAAAGCGTGCCGTGACCTGTTTAAAACCAGCCAAAGCAGTGGTTCTCAGATGTTTCACACTGTGTACTACTTCTGAAAGCATTATGCTATCTGCGTACCACCATCACAGGATCAGACTTAATCATGCAGGCACACTGTAGGGGTGGAAAATTGTAAGTGATCAAGTTTTGAGATAGATTGTCCCAAAACTGAAGCGGCATCACACTGTGACAGCAAAAAAGGTAATATCATTAATTTAATATCATAAATTTACTTTTGCCACTTTTTGGTGAGGTGGGGAGGGTATTCAAGGTAGGTTTATAATATTTTGTTTATGTTGTGGTATTTTTCTTCAGCAAAATGTATTGTGGGACAACCCGAGCAATCTCCCCCCCTCCAACCCCCCGCTTCATTTGGCTAAATTTATTGTGGGAAAATATAATTGTGTCACTTACCCATAGTCAAAATAAGTAATGACACATAAAAGAACATATGCAGACCTGGTGAACCTAATGCAATTTAAAAAAGTCACACAAAGTGCTCCATGGGTACTGGAAAAATAACCTGACCCTAGACATCAAGCTTCATTCTCACCTGTGGACAGGAATATATATGTGGGTCGTGTAAGTCTGAAAAGAAAAAAGTGACTTACGTGTACTTTGTAACCGCATTTAACCATTTAGAATGTGAGTTCATCCATCAGGCAAGATAACATTACTTGTTCCCTAATATTCTGTGTTGTTTTGTTGGTAAAGGATCAGTATACTCTGAAGTGACGTGATTTCTAAATACTGTTGTTATTGATTGTAGCTAATCCTATGTATATATTGCAAACAAGAACATTTATTTTTTGTTCTGTTTTATATTTTGCAAAAGGATCATGTTAGTGTAGTAGTGCACCTGTATATTGTGTAACCCAATATTGAAAAATAAAATGCTGTCCAGTTTTTGAACCAATATGGGATATGATTTGTCTTGTGATCTCATGTGGCATGAGATCTGAAGTGGCAACTTTAGTAGTTTGATTGATGAAGGTGTGTGTCTCCAGTTAGCCAACCACAATGATATAGTGAAGAAGTCATGAGATTTTGAAAAGGCTAGTTAATGAGATGTAATTCTTGGGTTGTCAAGAGCTGGCATTTAGGAGACACAATTAGAGTTAAAACTCTGACAGCAAAGGAAACGATACATGCTTTCCTGTTATGACAATGTTCCTTTTTTCGTGTGTTTGTGTTTCAATGTAATGCACAGCAAAAAGTAATGCAAAGCTGTGTAATATACCCATTAAAATAATTATGCAATTATGCATTATGACCAAGATTTCAGCAAAGAAATTTACTTTTTCATATTATTAAAATTCATATTATTTGCACACTTCATGGCAGCTTCTGACCTTGCTGTCATATTTTCTTTAGGCAAGAACACAAATAACGAAAATGTTACATTTTCAATTAAACTGAAAATTACAACAAATTTAGAGCATATTTTAGGGATTATGCTATCTTGACAGTATATTGTGGGAACAGATTCTGTACGGTAGAGAAGGGGATTTCATAATTATTGTTTATCCTCATATTCTTTAATTAAAATATTGCATTTTCTTAGGCATCACCCAGCCCTAACTGATGTCAGCATCAGTATCAGTGAGAACCAGAAAGCGAGTATTGGTACTCAGCCTGACAAAAATGGTACTGAAAAATGTTTTCTTTAATATACCTTTATGAACACAAATACATAAGGCACCAGGCAACATGTGATCGACTCCTTTCTGCAGATTGCTGTTACAGTGCATGTGTGACAATGGCACTAACAGCTATGAGATTACCTACCAATGCACTGAATCCTGGAAACTCTGGCACCAAAAATTTACTCTGCTCTCACACGTATTTCCCTAAATTCCACATACAACACATTTTCCATCAGGAAATGCTCAGCTTTCCTTTGATTTCATGCAAAGCTGATGTAGGTCCAGGTATTACGAATGTTCTGCTTATGGCAGCCAATGTATAATTCATGACTTGCTATTATTACATCTTCTCAATTACCTGTTGTCATACTTCAACTGCTTAAAGCTAAGAGGCTCATATAAAATCTATTGACCCAGCAGTAATGGGACTAAACACGGTTCTCAAAAAGATCCAAGCCACAGACAGATTCATTGGCCACAGACTTGTTTCAAATTTAAATTGTAAGTAGAGGCAGGGAGTAATGGCCGAGGGCACATACTGACCCAAATCAAGCAGACTGACAGCAGAAGCACAATGGTTGCTTTGCATAATGTACCATAATGTAAAACATGTTGACAAGTCTAATTACCGGTGGCTGTACTACATCTGTATCTAGACCACGAGAACATTTCATTCAAAATATCATCTCTTTCATGTCCATTGAACATGTAATGGAAAAAATTGAGAATCTCTACACCACTACAACCATTCCTGACACAATGACAATTATCGTAGTCTTTATATAAAAAGTCATTGGAAAAAAATAGTATATTTCCTCTGTTTTAGTTTTAACAATGAGCACTGAAATCAGCATTCCAAGCAAATCTATTTATTAACCCGATTAACCCAAGATAAGTCACTCAGCCCACAACACAAATCCTGCCATACAATAAAACAAACAAATATACAAACAAACAAATAAACAAACAGGAACAGGTGGAAACAAATTCTATGGTGAGAAAAAAGGTGAGACGAATTACCTTGTTCCAAAGTTAGTTCTGGATCCTGTTGGAGAATCAAGGGCTTCCCCTGGCTTGGGTGTCCGTTCTCTGTTCATCTGCTGCAGAACTGAATTCAATTCACTAATCACATTGGCCTTGGGATCTGGGGTAGGTGGACTTTTAAGTTCTGGAGGATCACCCCAGAGTTTTGATGTCCTTTGTGTTGGGGTTTTAGGAGGGTCAGACTGGGCACCCCCTGGTGGTGGTGGGGCAGGAGGCATCCCAAATGTTTCAAGGCTCTCTTCAATTAAAGCATCCTTGTAAAGTGCATTGCTTTTGTTGATGATAGGCTTCATTTTTGGCTTGGGTGGGACGGGGGGCCTGTCGACCAGAAATGCTTGCCCATCTGCATAGACCGTACAAGTGTCTAGGTTCTCTCCACCCTCTGAGGACAGGGTGGAAATGCTGGACACGGTTGAGATAGTGCTGGTTGTCTCCAGATGTGGGTCACCACTACTCCTGCTGTCTACTTCCTCAATTCCCGAGTCAGTAATGGGCTCAAAGTTCTCAGGTGGTGGTGGTGGGTAATTAGGAGGCATGCAGTTTGACAGCCCCATCGGTTTCTTGAGTTCTGCATTGGTCATCACTGAAGGTGCTATATGGGCATGATAAGGAGCAAGGGAGGACCCCCCTGTTCCATTTTTCCTTTGCTTCAGCAGCTCAGCAATGGCGCCTGCCTGGTCCTCTGGGATATCGAAACTGTTGGCAAACTCAAGTGGAGGTGGCAAGGGCTCTGAGAACACAAATTCTTCATCAATGTCTACAGAGGCTAAGGGTGGAGGGGGGATGCGGAAGGGTAACTTTACAGGCTCATCCACTGAGCTGATGGTGATGATAGTCTTGCCGTGGGGGCCAGTAGGCTTGGCATTGGGCGCTTGAGGACTGGTAAGGGTCGCCGTCTGATTGGGGGCTGGCTGGTTAGGGTCTCGCAGCTCAGTGGGGGCACTGTCAGGGACAGTAGGTTCCTCCCTTTCTCCACCTTTGACTATGCTGTTCTCTTCAGTCTTGGTCCCATCCACAGTGTGCACCATTAGGAGGCCAGCAGACTTCTGCTGAGAGGTGTCTACAATGTCTATTAGCATATTTTTCTTTTCCTCCTGTTTCTTCTCTTCTTTGGCTGAGTCAGACTCATACTTGGCTTCTGTCATCTGCCTTCTTAGGCCCCCACGCTGGCCTGGCCGCCCCATGGTGGCAGTCGTAGCAAAACTGGCTTCCATGTTGGAGCGCATTTTGGTGTCGATAAAAAGAGGCTTATTGAGGTCGGGTTTGGGGGACTCATTCTTCTGTGTTGGTGGCTGAACCTGTTCTTTCATGGCCCGGTCTCTGGCAGCTAATGCGAGAGCCAGGGGGGAGTTGGGGTCCAGTGCCTTGCCCGTAACAGGATGTACATAGTTTCCACCATTAGTATTGTATGTTTTGCTTGTAGGCAAGCTGACAGGACTGTCAAGGTTGGGACTGTTTCCTGTCCGTGTGCTGAGAGGCTCCCTCACTAAGGTGGGCTCAGGAGTGTTGAAATCAGTCACGTTGCCACCTCCCTGAGGAATAACCAAGAGCGAGGAAGGAGGAGCCATCAATTTACGCAGCCGCTCGTCGTTGCTGAACATGCCCTCGTCAATGGATTTTGACTGCCGGAGGCGGGGGGTAGGGGTGGGCACCGGATCCTCATCACCCATGTCAGTGGAAAGGAAAGCCGGAGAGTTCCTGTGGGCTTCTAACCTCTTCTCCCGATCCCGTACTGCACCAGCAATGGCCGCTGCAAATGGGTTGCTGAGGTTTAGGCCATCCTCGGGCCGCAGCTGACCTGGATGATCTGGTGTGGAGGTTTCTATCTCCATGCTGCTGCCTTGGCTGCTCTTGCCACTACTGCTGGTGGAGGGCTCCTTCACAATGATGGTGGGAATAGGGATGGAACACGTCTTTTCAGGGCTGTCCTCCACATTAGGCTGTTTCACCAGCATACCCTTTCTCCTCGCTGGCTTGGCGGGCACATACAGTGCCTTGTTGCTCAGCTTTCCCACTTCTGAGTATGGGTTTTCAGGCACATGGGCCCTACGGTTACGAAAGTTCTGTTGAGTTGAGGCATTCTGCTTGTAGTCCTCTGCCTCGAACTGCTCCGAATTCTGTCGAAAGTACATTCCTTTGTCCCGGCGGATTGTGCCCACATTAGCATCCCCCCTATTAGAGACTGGCCCTTTAGCTGCAGAGTTCTGGTTGAAACCTTGTCGGACAGTGCCATAGCCTCTTGCTGTGGGTGACTTGGGGGTGTTGTAAGGGGGAGAGGGAGGAGAGATCGCTGGTGGAGGGGGAATATCCTCGGATGTGTCAGGCATAGAAAGGCTCCTGGTAAATTTCAGCAAAGGAGGTGTAAGGAACTGCTTCTCCTCTTCAGTGATTCCTGTGAAACAGAGAAATCACTCATCTATTAATTAAACAAAATAAGTGGAATACATGGGTAAATGGGAAGAACTTTGGAAGAATTTAACACAATTCAATACTTTAACAATTTCAGGAATTGCAAGAGTGGCTAAAAAATATAAATGGACAGAGTCTAGATCCATGTACCTCATAAAACAAGAAGGTACAGGAACACTACTGTAAAATTTAGAGGAAAAAATGATATATTTTCAGCTTTTGCATAATTTGCTTTTTGTGCTTAGGTATTTAAAGCAGTGAGTGGATTGCAGTGATTTAGCAAAACAAGGAACAATTTTAGGACATCTCTGAAAATATCATCAAACTAATCACATTTGTCTTGGATCTTACAATACAGATAGTGGATAAAGGCTAAATGAAGGCAAAGAAGACTGCAGAAGTGATTGGAATGTGCTGTCCTGTATTAAGCTTATGTACACTTCTGCACTTTCACCTCGTGATTTAATACACACATCCCAAGACATAAAGCCATTACACTTAGATCATGCCGTTATCTACCAATCAATAGTTCAGCGGAGTGAAAACTCCCTGCAGATCAAAGTCTTCTGTTTCAGTCAGAGCACATACGAAATGTCAAGGAACATCTGACATACTGGAGAAGTGGGAATATAAGTGCACATGCTGCAGTCATCCAGCCACTGGTATTTTATATTTCCTGGTATTAAATCTTACACCTAATTGGGAAACCACTTTCCTAACAAGACTCTGTCTCATCAAAATCTAAACAGATTTTGCATTTTATTAAAAAAGGTTCAGGGAAAGGATGTGTGATCTGCTGTATCTCAGTACATCACGTCATCAAACTCTTTGTGAACCGAGAATAACCCTTTATGATCTTGAGATGTCAAGTGTTACTAAGCGTTTGAGGAGCTGTGCCTCAAAGTAAGAATGAGGTCGCGGTGGGGAGGAAGGAGCTGAACTGGTACAGCAGAGCAGGGACATCACCTATGGACTTTTGCCTTCTCATCGTACCCTTTGGCACACCCAGGTAGGAGCCTCTCGAACTCCCTGGCACTGTCGGGGGTATGGCGGCCACACCCTGGCAATCGTACACAGACTAGAATAAGAGAGACGGTTAACAGAAGAAGACATACTATGGGGTCGAACAGGCATACCTGCTTGCTAACTGGTCCCATTGCACAAAAAAATAAAATCATGAAAAATAAGTGTGGCTCATTAGTCTTTTTTAAAAACGAAATTGCTTCCTCTGGGACATTGAAGTCTAGGTATCAGATTAAAGTGAGCAAACTCTCTGACATTCAAAGGGGAAAACAATCTCACTGATACAACAGATACAACGATGATTATGAAATGAAGCACAGCTCTGCTGTGAGGGAACAGGCAAACGATTCAATCATATTTTCAATCATTTTTTCTTAGCAGGAGACAGTCTGTATCTCCCACATGTCTCAGGCTCTGACAAGATTCATGTGCAGGACTGTAGGAAAGCACACCTTTTCTGCTCGAAGTGGAGCAGCACCCAAGAGAGATGAGACCGGCTGTACTTACATCCATGTCAGTGGTTGTGGCAAAACACCTGCTGGATGGTCGCGGCTTGATGGTGGCGACCCTCATGTCAACAGACACATTTTCCCGTGTGGCTTTCTGGGTAGGCATTTCATCCACTTTGTCTGGAAAACATAAGCCATGGCCCTTGACAACCTGCCAGTCATCCTCCAACAAACTATCTCAATCAGCCATCAAGCCAATGACTAAAGATCCTTTCCATAATGCAGATAAAAGGATATGAAAACCAAACAGAATCAGAATTTCAGACAGTGGTCAACGTCAAAGCCGTGCAAGCTTTATCTGTTTGATCAGACTGCTCTTACGCCTAAGCCGCTGCGCAACATGCTAGCAGTTGTTTGTGAAGCCACCATGCATTGGATGATTACTTAGTGTGACTTGAAAAACAATCCTCTTCTTCAGACCCTCAATATTTGAAGGCTTAGCATCTATACAGAAACGGAAGAGAAGGAAGTTCAGTGCTGGACAGGGTGTGCCATGAGGCAGCAAGTTAAACCACATGCACTGTCATCTTGTAAGCCACACAAGGCTCATAGACTGAGGAGAAACCTGCAAAGCTTAATGACTTTGCTCCAATGGTATTGGTATCTCTCTTAGGTATTCTATATTATATTCCGAAAGCAGAACAGAGCTTTAATGAGACTAGTGGAAGATAGAGTTTCACATTTATACATCACTGAATACCAACTTTAGCCCTGCTTTTGATCATCTAACAAGCAGAATGCCAAATAGAAAGGGAGAATGCATATTATTCAGCCAGGTTAGTGAAATGAGCTGTGTCAGAAGGATATCTAATTTAAACCAATCTTGAACAGCTAGAACACTGCTATAAGATTTTCCTCCTGTCTGACAGACACAAACAGAGCCAGCTAAATCCACCCCACTTCAGCATCATGGTTCTGGAGGACTGTAAATTTCAGAATTATAAAAAATACATGAAAAATTAGGCTTAAAATGTCCATTTTACATAATATAGTCAGAAAAATATGTCTGGATTCTATATGCAGAGATGGGCAAATAAACCCACCCATTAGCAGCAGGACCTTATCCTCCCTTGAATCCAGCTTGGTTTTCTACTAACACTACCTACCACCACAATATCACCAGCAGCTTCCCTGCCCAATGCAGCGCCTCCTAACATATCAATGGATCACTGGTGGGGGACCAGGTCAGGCCAGGCTACTCCTCCTCTTGAAACCATCAGATTGATATGGTAAGTTGCAACAGAAACACTTGAAATGTCTTTGACTCTGCTTTCCAGGTGGAATGTTTCTAAATTAAACAAATGCAGCACTATTGCCATGGCAACAGCTTGTGTCTCAGTGAGTCAAGGAAGCTGAAATATTATAATGGCTTTAAAGAAAATAGTGTCTACTGTTGGAGAAATAATTTGTGGAATTTCTTTCCTTACGTAAAAAGCAATCCAAAAGTTAGACACCAAAAGCCCTGTTACCTTTAATCTTGGGCTTTATTATTTACATATCTCATGGAATCATATAATTTAAAGGGCAAAAGGGGGAATTCAAAAAAGAAAAGACACTTTATTCTTGGATCAAATTAACGTAAATGCAGATTTATGGTATTTAGGCACCCAAACAGAGTGCCGTAGGTAATGGAATAAACCTTAAATGATGGCACAGAAGTGTATGTGATATTTAAAAATATATCTTAGAAATAATGCAGAATTTGTTTTATAAATTAAATATATTTTTATAAAAATATGGTAATACAGAATATATAAGGTTGCAGTTGACCACTAAAATAACCATAAACTTCACAACTGAAAAAAATGTCTTTGTTTAAATACAGGCTTGAAATTATTTCAGTGCATTTTTAACATCATGCTGCTTTTTATGGTGCTTTATAAATATACTATGAGAAAGAAAAAGGTCACCATGCAAACTTAATACAAAAAGCTGACAGATCAATAAATCAACAATTTCTTTAAAATAATAAAACACGAAAAATGTGTGGTCAAATAATAAAGAAATTAGTAAAAAAAAAAACATATTGTATAAAACATGCCTGGATAAACTTACCACCCTTCTTTTTCCTCAAGGTGGCTTGAAAGTAAAAAAAAATCAAACTTTAAGAGACAAAATATTGCAACTACTAATTGCAACTTCCCTAAACAGTGAAGTGAATTTCCTTGTTACTGCTATAACTATGAAAGGAGGTTCTGCTTATTTCCAAAAAATAAGCACAAGATACGGTGGAAGAACAGATTTAGCTACTACTAATTATAATTGTAATTATATGTTTTCCTCTCCAGAACTGATACAAAATTACTACATTGCTAACTTGTGACATTGTTTGTTTACCTGAATCCAGATTACAGATTCTACAATGAGTTTCATGGCAGCTATTCATACACTGAATTGATTTTGACACTGCTCCTATGGGTTTAAGAAAACTACACTGGAGTAGCAGGTTTTTAAACCAGTAATATACACACAATGTCTTTGAAATGACTGTGCAATATTTGAACATTTTGACTTTATTGACACACCACTATAACTCTTGTGTATACATGTAACGGCAGCAACACCAACAAAATGCAGAGAAACAGTGATCAACATAGACAAGAAAAAAGACGGGCCAAGGTAATCGGTGGCTGCTTTGGATGTGCTGATTGCCATTGACCACAATAACATCAGTGAACATGGAAATGCCATGAAAAACACAGGCAGAAACCAGAGAGAAAAGTGGGACGACCTAAGAAAGGCAGAATCTCACACGCTGCAGAAGGCGAAGTCACCAGAACAGTGCAAGGAACCATTTTCATAAAGACCATCTCCACTTAATATCTCCCCAGAGTGCCTTTTATTTCTGCTGATATGGAGGTACAGTAAAGTCTGTGTCAATATCCTTCCCAAGCATAAGAATACAGAAAACCTTTCCTTTTACCAGAGGGTAAAGATACCAGAGACAAAAAAAAATGAAAAACAAAACATTAGAGGCATATTTCACATTATGTAGCTGGAAAAGGAGGTGGGACAAATATTGTAATTCAGTTCAGAAAGAATAACATCGATTTTAGCCTTGGCACAAGGTCATTGCATGGGAACAGATGGGGAAAGAGAGGAAAATCCTTTCTGATCTTGTCTATTCTACCTCAGTGGGATTAGTTTCGACTATTCATATACTGCATAATTTAAAAATGCTTTATGAGAGAGGTGGAAGGCAACCTAGTGAGCTTATCAGATTTATCTAACAATATTATCTCAAACTATGTTCTATACAGGTTTTGGGAATCAACGTGATTTCATGTGAATTTAACTGCAGAAAAGAGAATACGACTGAAAAATAAAACAATAGATTAAGACAAATATAGCATGAGACTTTGTTGTAATGTAATTTGTCTGGGTCTTGTATTTCAGTACAAACCTAAATGAAAAAAAAAATGAATTCCCATGAGACTTCACTACATCAAACAGTACACATCTTTGGGAGATACTTTTTACATGTGTACCACATAAATTCTTTACAAAGCAAAAAAGTGTGTGTGTGTGTGTGTGTGTGTAGGGGTCTTCCTAATGGGACACATAAATATTCAATTAATTATTTGGTAGATTCAAAGCCACTGTGAATTGTATTTTTTGTGAAAAAACTGAAAAGTCAT
>JABFEA020003771.1:33436-59025 GCA_019775915.2 Cyphomyrus plagiostoma | reverse complement strand
GCTCTCCTGCCCCAGCCTGCCTCAGTCTCGCACTGCTTCGACTTGCCGTGGTGATTCAATGCTCCAGACTAGGCCCGGGGCTCTTCCTCCTCCTCTTCCTCCTCCCAGCCTGATGGAGGGGTAGCCCTTCCCGTGACACCAGGAGCGAAGGGAGGACGGATTCCAATACACACACACACACACACACACACACACACACAGGCGTGGACACACACGCGCATGTGGTCTCCCGATCACATGCCTGCCTGTCTGGGACGCCCACAGTCAGCCTGTACACAGCAGCACTGAACCTTCAGCTGGATATTTCACTCTTTTACCTGCCCAGCCTGGATTTCTCTGATTGGAGGTGGATTTACGTTGTTTAAATGTTCAATGCAGAAAGGTATGTCACCTCATTTCATAGTACTTTTACTTTCCTGCTGAAATACCCTTTGTTGATGTTTTCTTTTTTTAAAAAAAAAATATATATATATATTCATGGTTTGTTTTGATGGTTACTGGTCACAGTCGTGATATATATTTTGATTAATCTTTTTTTTATTTCTATGTATTAAGTGCTGTAAATCATTTTCCTTTGATTGGACTCCTATGTATCTTCTATTAAAGCTGGGATCTCGGTGCCTCTGAGCTGCCAGAGCTCAGGTGACCTGGGTTTCCTTCCCACCCCTTTGTGTTCACAAGTCACTCAGTTCATGTCTTTGTGACACAGTATCTGTTGTTCTTGGGTGGTTCCCTTATTTACATTCCCTACCTGGAGTGGGAAAAAGGAGTGCAGTGTCACTTTTTTAGCCTGGTTAGGGTGATTCAGCGGTTCTGAGCAGTGTTCTTCCAGGTCCTGGGAGCATTCCAGGATCTCAGCTTCAGAGAGGAGTTCACACAAAGCCGTGCCATACCCAGCCGCCACCTGAAAGCTGCATGCAGAAGATACCACAGCCCTCTGCTGGGTTTAAACTGCTTTCTATCAGTCCTAGATAAGCCCCACTTGAGCACCAAACATCCCTTTAGACACAGTGAATCTTTGTTATCTGCTAATTATTACTTAATGTGCTGACGAGATGACAGCCTTTAAAAGACAGTAGGGATGAGTTAAGAGGATACATATTCATGGTGAGTGTTTGTTGACTCAGGAAATTGGCAAGGCTTAATGGCTAATAGGTTTTTCCTTCTTTCACCAAACCACAATCACTCCACATGCAACAGAGCAGAAATTAACACTTGCATCTGTGATGTATCATTAACTTACAGCCACTTTGTCATTCGAGCGGGAGGAAAAAACTCAAGCCTCAATTTGACTGTAAAATATATAGAATCTCATTGGTGTGTAGCTTTTAGCTTGTTTTGTGTGTAAGAGTTGAATTGTCTTATTGTTCCACTTTTGTTGCGGTTACTATTATTTTTGCAATACCAGTCAAAAGTCTTGACACGCCTGTTTTTTATGCATTTGCATAAATGCATGTATTTTAGCTATGTTATTCACCTTAAAGTAAAAGCCCTTGAGGCAATGAAGAAATACATTATCAGATATTTCAGTGACCAGGAGAAATATTCGACAATTTTCTCAAATTTTAGACTCTTCAAAGTAGCCCCTTTTGGCTTCGATGACAGCATTGCAAACTACTGGAATTCTTTCAAGCAGCTTCCAGATGTAGCCACCTGGAAGGCTTCTTCAACAGTCCTGAAGGAGTTTCCACAAGTTCTGGGCACAAGTTGGATACCTTGCTCATATTCTTTGATCCAGCTCATCCCAAACCAGCTGTATAGGGTATTGGTCGAGGGATTGCGGGGGCCAGGTTGTCTGAAAGAAAATATTTAATATATAACCACAAGGTGTTCTTAGAGTGATTTTCTTGTTGAAAAACAAATGATTTTCAGTAGGTGTGTCCAGCCTTTTAACCAGTACTGTATAGCCACTCTTTAATATCGAATTGGCTATTTGATCGAAAAATCTATCTATTAAATAAAGATCATCTTACAGACCTTTCACAGAGCTGTAACAACAGCAAATGGTTTGCTTTGAAGTTTTTTGATGTCACTGTGTTAACATATTTGTTTTAGCCTTGGTTGGCAGTTTAGTATTGTTAAATCGCCTTTAATGGTATTCTTTCCAGTGTGAAAAGACTACTTTCACTTCCAGTGTCAAATGGATAATTTACAACAATTTTCTTGTTTGGGATAAAAATGAAATGAATAATGCTTCCTGCGTGTTAATGGTGCATGCAGCTCCCCCCTCTGATCTGTGTTTTAGTCACTAGTGTTTGACCTAGATAGAATGGCAACTCCATGAAGTGTTGTGCAAGCCTGTGCTTACTCAGTCTGGCAGATGGCGGCGATGGCATCCTGAGGAGGAGGCGCACCTAGGGTGCAGTCTGCGTTTGCTCACCTCCACCTGTCTGTCTGTCCCTGCAGCTACATGACTGACGGGGGTCTGAGTTTGTACACGCGCCGCCTCAACAGGCTTCCCGATGGAATGGCCGTTGTGAGAGAGACCCTCCATCGCAACGCATCTACAGGCCAGGGGGATGCTGACAGGTAAGGCGCTGACATTTGCCTGGTGGTCAATGCCTGACCCCATACCCAGACGGCCTGGGATTGGAGGTTCAGTGTGGGGTTGGAGCAATGCTGTGCTGCTTCAGCTTTTCCCATGATCCCCTGGCAGCGGTTGTGCTGGGGACAGACCCTCCTTTGTTCTGTCATATAGAAACTGACTGATTGTCCCACTCTGCTCCTCTGGCAGCTGGCTATGGTTACGGATGAGTTCAGGCCTGTGGTCCCCCTCCTGTTGTTTTCTTCCCTGTTTGGGGGGGGGGGCATTGTTTTTACCACCTCTGCCTTCTTTGTCAGGATACTGAGCAAACAGCTCACACATGCGCATTGCTGTGTATTTAGCATTCATCACTGACTGATTGGAAGACAAACAGAAATGAGGGAAGTGGACTGAGGGTTTGTTGTTCTGTTTTGACAATACTGAGCGTTAGCAAAAGTATTGGAGGAAGCATCAGTTATTAGACTGACGAGATGAAAGTGAAGCTCACACAGCAGCGGAATCTCTGTAGTTAACCATGCATCACACTGCTCCAGTGCAGTACAGTATGCAAGAATGTGTTCTGAGCTATTGTCCATAGAGTGCCTTCCCCCAGCTTCAGAGATGAACACAGGAGGAGGAATGGCATAGCTTCTGGCTTGTTCCTGCAGGGAGCCTTCATTAATCAGTGGGTGTGGAAGTAAGCTTCTATGCATTAGCCACATTAGCATAAAACACAGCCCTACGACGTGCTCCAGCCTTGGCTGCCTCCCACCCCCCAATAAGACTGATGTAGCAGACTGAGGGGGTGGGGGAACATACTGGACTGACAAGGGGGGCCAGAGTCTTACCCGCATCTGGTTCACACTCACTATGTTTACATGCACACAAAGAAAATCGAATTATTGTGTTACTTCGACTAAAACCGGACTTGTTCATGTAAACATTTTAGTCCAACTGAAATCGTACTCCGTCAAATTACTCTTAGTCGGACTAAGAAACCCAGATAACGCGATTGGCAGTCGGTTTACTCAGTTTACTTACATGTGTACGTCCAATCGGACGGAAACTGTCCTAGGGACTCTGCGCGAGCTACACAGTCAAGAAAGTTCCAAAAGTACAGTACTTCAAGGGGTTGGTTTTCTGCGGGCATAAAGACTGGTACCAGTGCCAAATGACATTACAAAGCCAGGTGGAGTACTTTGTATTAAATTTGACAAATGACTGTAGTATATTATAGGGCTTTACAATGTGCGATATGCATACCAACATCAGCTGTTATGCACAAACAATTCTTACATTGCCAGTCAGTTAGAGCAGGCTTTTTCTTACCATTAGTTTGTTACAAATATTATAACACAGGTGAGTTTCACTAAAATATTTATACTCCATCATATATTTATACTCATTTTCAAGATTATCTGATATAAGTTTAAGAATCAGTTTTACATGTTTACCTCCGCTGCATTTGCATGATTGCTGCATGCACTCCCCAAGACAATCATAATAATTTCCATCCTTAATTGCTGTTTAAATCATTCCTAAATGGGTTTGTGAAAAATGGTGTTGAACCCCTTTTTTGTTTTATAAATACCCCGATATTTATTACAATAAAATCACACTGAAATTTGGAAAAATTTCCAATACCATGCTGTCATATTATATTATATAAAATACTTCATTTCTTGTTATGCTATCCTGATCTTGTATCAGTTCTTTGTCCACGCATTCATTATTATTAATTTTATTATTTTATTTTACGTCTGTGACATAGTAGGTCAACTGGAAATAGCCCAATACTAACAAGCTGAAAGGAGTCACATTGCCACCTATTGTAGCGGAGTCGGCATACCTTGGTCAATAAATCGATTCCCCTACCATGCAAGTATACTGGGACAAGGTCAGTAGTCTGACTAAATGGTGTAGTTGAGCCATAACCGTAGCTCAACTTAGTAAACGTACTGAATGTGACAGACCTTGAATTGGAGGTGTGAACTCTGAACTGGGAATGGCATCACGTACGAATTCACAGCGTTCCACTACAGCAAGTTGGAAAGCCACATAACAATACCAGGACCCGTGTCAAAAAGCCAGATTTTTTACTTGCCTGGCTAACTTGTCAGACTTAATTTACCCCAGTTTAATTGGCCTTTATCTTTGTTCATTTACATTTAGCCCAGACCACCTTAAGTCCTGCTTACCGAAACCCAGTTTTAGCCCGGTTAATTGTTAGCCATTATTGGCAATATCAGTGGATAACAATACATTACGTGGTTTTTTTATGCATAAAAAAACCGTAGCAACATGTCCACAGATAGCGGTTGGACACTACTGTGAGTGCGACCGATTTAATGAGCTACAAATAAGATGTTGGTGGTAATAAACAGTATAGAACTACAGCTTTAACTTCTGTTGATAAAGGACACACCATCTTGAATTCTGAGGTCAGGGTTGTGTTGATTCCTCCGAGTTCACAAGTTGGAATTCCGACGTGAGGGGGCGTTCCAGTTGAAATTTCCGACTAGGAACTTGGAATTTACGAGTCACAAGATCAAATGGAACGCAGTATAAGCGCATGTGTTTGAGAGGGACTTGGTGGGACAGACTCCCGTCTATCCTGTCATAAAGAGCTGCTTTTTAACCAGGACGGGTCAGCAGCACTGGTGAATTTGGGCAAGGGGCTCACTGACTTTTGTCTCCAAAATCTGCATTTTGCAGATCGCAGCTGTTTAAGCACTGCGTTTGCAGCCTGTCGCCTTCAGCGGTGTTGGTGTTGCCGCACTTAAAGGCCACGATTTTCCGCTCCTGGGGACATCAGGAGTGGGCATGTTTATAAATCAGCTTCACAGATGCCCCTTACTCACCTACCACATCGTGGTCCCTGTGCTTTTATACCATTGTGCTCTGTGAGTGATTATTATCATTATCTGTGACCCAGATGTGTAAGCGATAAATCCTTTATTTCTATATCCTGAACACCCACCTCTTCCCGTCCTCTGTGCCGAAATGCAATCCGGGATTGTTTTGACTGAAAGGACAGGTACACAGCTGAAGGGCCTTGCTTCTGGCCAACAGCTCTGGTTACTCCCGATGGCAGAAGTGAGGGCTTCATGTAGCAGGGCAAGGCTTCTGCCCACCGTGCTGTCTGGCGAATGGCGAGTCTCAGAGCCTGGTGAAGGGACAGTTCTAACAATCCCCCTGAGAGGTTCAGTTTAGCTAATGAGCTGCTCGAATGCGTACAGAATGTCCTAATGAACCTGACTCCACCTTGGTTAAGCAGCTACTGTTTATTTTTTAGTGTGTAGTGTGAAACAGTAAGTCACACCCTGCTTTCGTTTGGCTTCTGCAGACCATTCAGCAATACAGTAACACACACGTGGCCATTTTCCACCAACGGGGTGCTGGTGCCGGTCCCTAATTTGGAGCCGGTTCCATGCTTCTCCACCGCTACACCTGATTGAGTCCAGGAAATACAGCCTCCCGCCAATGGCTCGTTCATGCATATGCCCGAAAAATGGGTGATGCCCGTCACCTGTATAACTGCAAAATCCATACGGCAAAAATGCAGCAAATTATTAGTTATAAATGAGTAACGTTTTATATTGTAGCTAGCTAAAGTTTCATGAAAAATAATGTTTCAGATAAGCTCCCGTTCATAATTTAGCATTATTTTATCATTAGCCTAAACATTCTCTGTCAAGAAGCGTTACTTAACAAACTCAAAACTGTTACATGCCCATTGTCGTATGTGTCGTACGTTGTCGCCTACCTGTCAGAGCAAGAACCGGTATGGCACTAGTGGCGTAGCAGAGACGTAACGGTGATGGACACTCACCTGCATTCACTTAATCACACCAAAGCTTTCTTCTTTGTGTCACTGTAGACTCCGCTTGTGATGATGGCTCCTTTGAATTCCACTCCTGCTGTTTTATTTCGTGCTTTCTGTTCGTGGGACAGTCTAACCAGGATTGGGATGTAAGAGTGCCATGGGGTATGTGGCTCTCGCATGTTTCTGGTGCGTCACCAGCTGAGCCTGGACCGAGACGTTCCGGGGGGAGAGAACCCACATGCCGTGACTGAAACCCAAGCTTCCCTGCCAGCTCCAGGACCTCCTCCTTTCTGACCTAGGAGTGCAGGCTGTGAGCTGGATTCCTGCTCCACAATAAGAAGGGAATGGCCCACCGCTCTTGGCACCTCCTGCCCCATGCTAAACCCTGGCGATTTAAACTTAGAGAGAGGGGAAGGAGAGTCTTGCAAATACCAGTCAAAGGGGGTGCTGGCGAGTAGCGGCGCTTATTCGTTCCCTGCAGCCCAGTGCAGGCGTGACTCATGTCACCGCACTGTCTGACGGATGGCTTTCTTCGCGGTGTGCTGGAGCCGCTGGGGGCAGATTGGAAGGCTGTGCAGTGCCAGCTTCCCCCACCGTGTCCTTTTATCCTTTAGTGCGTTGTGCGGTGGGGTGGGAGGGTGTGAGAAAGAGGTCTGAACAACCAGGCTGAAGAAACTCAATCTGCTTTATGTGAGCTGTTGTTTTTCCGCAGCCCTTGTTCCTGGCCAGGTGACAGAAGAACTGGGAGAAACACTTTTAGCGTGGAATTAAATGTCTGTGTGGCAGTCGTAGCCTCGTTCACCTGCCCAGGGCTGGCTAAAGGTGCCTCAGTCACAGAACCAAACCCCCATCCCAGCCTTGTTTTTCCCCAGGGCAGGAAGTATTTTAGTCCTCTTTGGGGAAGTTATCCCCCCCTGCCCTGGCCTCAGTGGCCTCACCCTATGGGCAGTGCTGGCTGTGGCCACACCTTGTGGCCAGTGCTGTGCCAGAGCAGTTTGGGATGCCAACTCTGTTCTTCCATGCATCGCTGTTGGATGCTTGATGACTCCTTTCTTTGCATTGGATTTAAGGTAATGCAGAGAATGGATGATTTGTGCAGGGTGCAATTTTGCCACATACCTTGAGATCCTGAATGTGCTGCTACTGTAAAAGCTATAATGCTGTCATTCTGGGAGTGTGTGTGTGTGTGTGTGTGTGTGTGTGTGTGTGTATTTGTGTGTGTTTATGTGGTGGGGGTGACTCAGCAGTTGGTGCAAGAGGTTTTATTTTGGAGGGAAATGTGGGGCTTTCCTCTTTGGTCAGCTTTAACGACCAGCATGTTGACACAACACACAAGCTAGCATTTGCCTGAGGGGGAGGACTGGAGGCAGATCATGCTACAGAGCTGTTCATCATGATCTAAGCACAGTGATAACTAGCCACCCTCCACCCACGGCCTGGCACTGAGATTCACCTCAAATTCCAATGTCAAAATACAGTAAGAAAAGATCATGGTGGTATAGCCCTGATTGTGGCTTTTATGTCTGCCATCACTCTGAGTGCTGACTCTCCTCTGCTGCCTTTGCTCAGAGTCCTGACTCTCCTCTGATGCCATCACTCTGAACGCTGATTCTGCACTGCTGCCTTTACTCAGAGCCCTGACTCGCCTCTGCTGCCTTCATCGGGAGCCATGAAGCTGCTCAGCTGCTTCACTGAGAGTCCAGATATTGCTCTGCTGCTTCACTCAGTGCTCAGTCTCTGCCTTCCTTCAGAACCCAGGCACTGCTCTGCTGTCTTCACTGAGAACCCAGGCACTGCTCTGCTGCCTTCACTGGGAACCCAGGCACTGCTCTGCTGCCTTCACCGGGAACCCAGGCACTGCTCTGCTGCCTTCACTGAGAACCCAGGCACTGCTCTGCTGCCTTCACTGGGAACCCAGGCACTGCTCTGCTGCCTTCACCGGGAACCCAGGCACTGCTCTGCTGCCTTCACCGGGAACCCAGGCACTGCTCTGCTGCCTTCACCGGGAACCCAGACACTGCTCTGCTGCCTTCACTGGGAACCCAGGCACTGCTCTGCTGCCTTCATTTATGCTTTTGTCTGATTTCTTCTCCACTCTAATTGAAGGCAGGACCATAAGAGGCCACATTCCAAGGTGCCTCCTCATGCAGGCTACAAACACAAAGATAAGATTAGACTTTTTATTTTTTATTTTTATCCCAGCCCCACACACTCCCTTTGAGCAAGAAGAGGAGCTGTGAGGGTGAGCCACTAGGCCAAATTCCTGACGCTGTGACCCTGTCATTTCTTTGGGTTTGAGAAAGCCGTGTGACACCGCAGGCGCTGGACGGCTGTGCTGGAATGTGCTAGCCATCTCCAAGAGCTCCATCTGAAGAGCAGGAAACCTCACAGTCCTCTAAATATGCTGCCTTTATGTTACAGCCCAGTTTGCATCTGAACGACCAGCCTTAGTGTTGCTATGTTTATATTCCTGATGATCTGGCAACACCAAATTACTCCTGTCTGTATTTGTGTGTTGAGTGCTTTATGAAAGCTTAATATAGTTTAGTCTTCTTTAGTTTTTATAGTTTTATTTTTTGACTAAAGTGCTTGTTTGGCATTAAACCTGATCAGATCGGCTGTGTCTGTGGATTACAGATTCACATGATGCAGTCTTTGCTTGGCATTCGCTGTATGGGGCATTCTGCTGGGTCCTTCTGCTTCCCAGTGCTCTGCAGCAGGAGCTGCTATTGGCACAGAGCCTATAAGATACAATGAATAGCAGGTGTGGGACTTGAAGGTTGCTGGACAGGGCAAAGCACTGTATTCAGGGAAACGCGCAGGTCTGCAGCTGGCTCAAGTATGAGGTATTATGGTAGACCGAGATTTTTTTTTATTACTATGCAACAAAAGAGTTACTTAATATTGTAAAGATATTTTGTTTTGTATGTGGACAAAACACAAAGCATTCAGTGATAAATCACACTTCTGATGAAAATATGCATGGGGGGGTCAGATGTACAAAAAAAATTTACCTTTCCGTGACTGAAAATGTAATGGCAGAAGGCTCACATTTTGGGATGACATGGTGCAGTAGCTGCTTCCTTCTAGAGCTGTGTGGATGAAGATCAGACCTTCTGTGCCCACATTGGAGGGGAACCCACAACTGTTCCTTTTAGGAAGTGAGGACCCCCCCCCCCTTCCCAGAGGAGGAGGAGGAGGAGCAGCTGTCGGCATGGAGGCAGCAACAAGCCCGTTACTCTTGTTTATCCTGCCCTGATAAATGTAGGTGTAGCCACACAGGTGGGGGATGGGCAGCGTGTCGCTAACTGAACTATAACGTTAACTGGTTCCTGCCGGCTCATATATTCCAGATTGTGTCATGGTGCTGAGGGACAAAGACTATATGCTGAATTTACAGGTTGCCGTTTCTGCCTCTGGTCACCCTCTTTACATTCTGGTTTAATGATTTTCCTTTGGTTGGGGACAGTGAGAAAAAAGGGAACTGTCTGTGGCGTAGAGGGATTGGTTCAGGAGGTCCTCCCAGTCATTCTTCTTGGCTTCTGTTGACTTTACCAGAAAACTGCTGTTGCCCAGGAGCTCTCAGCTCTCGCCCCATAAAGCAGATTAGCTTGTAGTCCTGAGAATCTCATCTGAATGGCCAAATCTGTAAAATACCCCCATGTGAGCCATACCCGTAGTACCTTGAGCTTGTCCGGGCAATTCAGGTCACTTGGGCCTTTTAAGTGGACCTCATTATTGCTTAGCTACAGGACATACAGTAATTTGTAGAAACACACTCACTATGTTTACATGCGCACTAAGAAATTCGAATTATTGTGTTAGTCTGACTAAAACCAGACTTTTAAAGTACATGTAAGCATGTTAGTCATGTTGAAATTGTGCTAAATCGAAGTCCTCTTAATCAGAGTAAGAAACCCAGATAATGCGATTGGAAGTCGTAGAGCGCTGTAAGGCTGTCCAATGGAACCTTTTCACGCTTCCAGATTCACATAGCAGAAGTCGTCATAAATAGGGAACTGAGGAGATGAAGAGAATGAATCTTTGTGTCGTATTTTCATCAGCGTCATTGCGGTACTTGCCTGATTTTCCATGAAAGATGTAATTCGTTTGGTGGAATAGTTCTCCATTACACCAAGGAAGAAGCTTGACCAGGGCTACAAACTTATTTTTTGAAAATTTCCTCTGCGACTACGAAGGTAAACGACACCTTGCCTATCTGTCTATTTTCTGATAACTGGTGTCATTTAACATTGTTTTTACATTTTATTGACTAAATTTAATGTTTCTTTTTTTTTTCTGGAGTGTCCGATGCTGTTAACAGACAAGTTGTAGTCAGGGCAAGGTGCTACAGATCAATGAGAAAGAGAGGGGTCCCATAAGCTTCAGTTTCATTAGAATCAAGGGCAGTTCTATCATTTTTAAATTTGTGTTTTTATATTATCTGCGTTTGCAGATATAAGTTATGTGCTGCATACGTCCTAAGAGCTCCAGCACTGCGCTGGTTAACTCGGCATGGGGATCAGGTTACGGGCTTGCTGGAGATCTGCTCCTAGCCCTCGCTCTCGCGCCGATTCCCACAGTGAGGAGCACCAGCAGAGCGAGTGGTGGCAGCAGGGGTCTGCGTCAGGCAAAGGCACCGGCCTGAGAAGGGCCTCCCCAAGCGGCAGAGTGGCCCAGGTAGGACTGCACCTTTTCAGTCCTAGAAGGGCTTCATCAGCCCTGGGTGAACTATAGCAACCTTTGACATTGCCTTTCTATGACCTGATGCTCATTTTCCCTCCCAGGGAATATATGAGGATTTTGAATTTTGTCTTTAATTCATCACTGGAAGTAATGATTGCTGCTTACAAAAACTTTGTGGTTATTTTACAGCAAAGTATAAAGGATGCAGTCATTTATTCTGGGTTTATTCTGATTTCTGAGCTTTTGCTGGTGTCTTTTGGTTTGCTGAGACAGCAGTAACTTCCAGTATTCAGACTGTCTTGGCTATATTTATTTTTAACATAAGCGTCTTACTCAGGGATGTCTTTAGTCCATCGAAGTTCTGCTCAGAGTTTTCATGCACAGATAGCCTTTAGAAAGAGCTCAGTCCTTCCCCGGGGCTCATAAATTTTTCTCTTAATCTCTGTCTGTCACAACGCCAGACAGCCTGCTTTACCTCAGTCACCAGGCTCACAGAAGACATGTTCTGGGCTGGAACACAGAGCACACCACTTCTGCCCATTGTCTTTTCATCTCTGTAGTTTTATCTTATATGTTTAATTTCTTCCTACAATCATGCCATTTTCCACTCTGGTTAAAAAGCCTTTATCCTCTTTTCTGTCCAGGTAGCTTGTTGTTGCTTGTTTGCCACACCCGCCAGCCGTTCTCCATGTCGCGCTAATCTACCAGAACAAATCGATTGTGGCGTGAACTAAACATAGCCAGCAGCATGCTTAGCCATGCTGCCCCTTTGCCTTCCTGTGTCCTTTTTAATGCCCTGTTTACAAAGCCACCCGATTTCCTGCCTCACAGATAGTCCATTGATCTTTTTACTTCTCAGTTTCTAACTAATCCCACATTCAGGCAACAATCATTAGCCTGTTTGATCCTCCCACATTGCATTCACGCTTTGCAGGTTCGGCAACAGACCAAATAAACCTGTCGTCCCGTCCCCCTGAACCAATTTTTGTTAAAAACCAGTATCACTGGTTGGCGTCAGCACCATATAAAGCTCATCATCTCATCCGTCCAGCCTGTAAGACTGGAGGTTAGGTTGTGATGGTATGCAAGCCCCCTTATGGCACATTAGATGGTGGATGAGGGGAAGTTTGGTGTTTTGATTGGCTATTGGAGGCTACTACTGGAGTCAGGGAATCCGCCGTCCTGGGTGTGGGCAGGTGTGTGGGAGTTGGTTCAGCTGCAGCTGCTGTTAATTATTCACAGGAGGAGTACCCCCCCTCCCCCAGCCCCAACTGCCAGCATAGACTGACTGCTTGCTACCGAGCCACAGAGATCAATGGAGATGGGTGAATGTGAATATGTAGAAGTGATGGAGCAGATGGCTGGAAAAATACCTGCCCGACCTGGTAGAGTGTCTTGCATAGGCCCCTGTCCTAAAGATCTTCAACTCACACCTCCAGCAGAATTCCTCTTGCATTCTTAAGGAGGCCGGAGACATTGAGCCCAAATGGGCAACGTTCTGTGCCTCCATTGCTGAGATGTCTGCGCAGAACGGTGTCCGTAAGGTTGTTGTCACACCGGCAACCCCAGCACCTGTTTTTGAACATTAGCAGTAAAGGAAGCCATCAGGCTGAAGAAGGAGGCCTTCTGAGCTCGATGCTCTTGATGTTCTTGGGCTATCCTGGCTGAAAGTCCTCTTCATCATTGCATAGAGGTTGGAGTCAGTGCCTTTGGATTGGCAGACTGTAGTGGTAGTCCCAATCTTTAACTTCAGGTAGATCACACTCCTATGCTTCCCTGGGATGGTCTATGCTGGGTTACTGGAGAGGAGAATCCATTCATTGGTCGAACCTTGGATCCAGGAAGAGCAATGCCGATTCCATCATGGTTGTGAAAGGCTGAATCGATAGTGAACCATTTTCTGCGCCTCTCATAGAATGTCTTGCCAGCGGATCCATGTGTTAGGAAACATATGACTGCACATTAGGTGGGCATGGCTGTTCATCGCTCCTCTTGCTGATTGTTAAAATACTTGGTGGTTTGGATGCTTCCATTTCATTGCTAGTTCAAGACCTGACTGGTGCAAACCTTTCTTAGAGAAGGACCAGTGTCATGGATCGTCAGTTTGGGAGGGCAGATGTCGCGGCAAAAGGCTGCCAGCAACATCAATGTTCAAAGTTATTGCACAGCCTCACAAGCTGATCTCCCACACACAGAGGTGTGTCAGCAGGTTGGTGGTGATGGAGGTGATGCCCTGCGGTTTGAAAGGATCCCCACATCATGTGAATGTGTCCTCTCTGCAGCTGGGACGACAGCAGCTCCGTAAGCAGTGGGATCAGTGACACAGTGGATACTGATGACATTAACACCAGCTCCTCCTTCAGCTCCTATGCCAACACGCCTGCCGCCACCCGTAAGGCCTTAGACGGACAGGTAAGTCATGCTATGCTCTTCCCAAGACTGTCACAGAGCGTTTTACTTTCTGTGGCAACTATACTGGCAGACATGACCAAAGCAGTGCATCTGATGGGCAAGATGTTGTTGCTTCTGGGTGCACAGCTAGAAGTGACCAATGTACAGACTCAGAGAAACAGTATAGCTGTCTCAACTAATATTTTTACATGGCTGATAAATTTGAAAGTCAGGTGTGTGATACTGAATAATTCAAGGCTAAAACAAAGCTTTTGCTCCTGGTGACATTTTAATACCTTAAAAGCAGAAACCACTGCTCTCTTGGGTTTTGCAGGCTGTGTTTGCATTCAGCCCATTCCCAGTCTAGTGCTCTGATAACATCACCACAGCACATGAGCAGAGCCCCAGCACAGTCATGTAATTTTGCACAGAACTCCAAAAAAGGAGTTCTCTTACTTTTACTGCTTAAGCTAAGATAACAAATCAGATGTTCAGAAAGCTCAGCTGCAGGTGTCTGGGCTGTTCACAAGAATAGGAGCCCACTGATGGTGAACAATTCGCAATAGACCTGGAACTGACGAGTTTGATTGCAGTGTTATGGTAAAACCATTTTCGTTCTAGTTCTTTTGTGCTTTTCTTTGGCTTCTCTGGTGAGTTGTGGTGAGCTTTTATGGCAGTTTCAGTATGCTGGCAGTTCTGAGCATGTTCAGAAACTTTATGAGATTTGAGGAGACTGGAGCCACCACATGGTGACCAAATGTACCTGAGCTCTCAGATCACTGTCACTTGGAAGTGGGGAGGGTGGGGGTGCAGGGTTTGAGGCTTTACTATAAAGCTCTTTACCATTTTAGGATAACTTCTGCGCCTGCGTGATTTTGCCTGCCTGAGCTGATGTTTTTCTCAAACATCTCAGGTTCACAACCATGTTTTCAGAGACAGAAGGGCAGGCTTCGCTTATGGAACCCACGGGTGACTGTACTGAACATGTAGTGTTCTTCTGGCCTCTGACTTTTTGAAGTCAGATGGCACTTACAACAGTGACCATGTTTGTCTTCCTGAAAGGCCTCTGAACACCTTTGGCCATGGCAGCCTAATAAGGGTTGGTGTGTCTGGCCATAGGCCACTGTGAGTG
Source organism: Cyphomyrus plagiostoma (assembly GCA_019775915.2). Taxonomy (NCBI): domain Eukaryota; kingdom Metazoa; phylum Chordata; class Actinopteri; order Osteoglossiformes; family Mormyridae; genus Cyphomyrus; species Cyphomyrus plagiostoma. The sequence goes on along the minus strand of JABFEA020003771.1, from coordinate 44,466 downwards.
CGTGCAGAACGTCCGCCAACATGGTTTCTATGCCTCCATGTGCACGTCACAGGTACCTCACAGCCCTTTTATGTGGAGCCTGTATTTCCCTGGTGCCAGACAGCAACTGGAATGAATGGAAACAAATGAATTTGGGCACCAAAGCCTTTCTACAAAGCCAAGAGTCCCTCTGACATTTTTGGCACTGTGAAAACTGTTGCCTTTTATAGAACTGCATTATTCCCACGGATTCTCAAGTGCACTTTGTAGGTTTTTTTTTGGACATAAAGTTTTTCTTTTTGGGCTGATAGAATGACAAACCGATTAACTGTTTCATTGGCACATATTTTTTAAGTGTGTTGAATGGACAATAAACAATAGCTGTGTTGTACTGGAAGCTTTACCAGATTATGAAAGTTATGTCTTGCAGGAATAGTTTCTTTGGTTAATTAGAGGCCATGTAAGAGCCCAGTCTGTGCAGCTCATTATGTCCGGTCTTGGAGAGTCTTTCTTCCTCGCTGACACAGTGAGCAGCAGTGCAGGGTTTGCTGATATCTCACTCACTGTGCCTTTGTTTACACTGGTTGTCCTTGTGTCAGCTTTAGAACTTCTTGTGCCTGTTTGTGTGGAAGTTTGTTCATTTGTCATCACAAAACGTTAATGGTTTACCAAAACGTAAAAGGTTTCTAGTGAACAGTTTTTCAATGAACAGATTAATGTTTTCCCCAGGTAAATGTATGCTAAAAAGAACCTGTAAAAGAGTGACTAGTGAGCCAGTGAGTGATAGCTGGTCACTGTTGTGTGGAGGTGGTGGATACCAAGTGCAGATGTGTGCAAGGAGACAGGGGAAAGGAGGTTCTCATAACCATACAGCTGGTGGCGTGCTTATGGCATGCAGTCTCAGTGTGTGAAACACCAGCCTTGTGCCCCAAAGTGTAATGCAGTGAGCGAGGAGCAGCCACCAGAAACCATTGAAAGTTGCTATAGTGAAGCCTTCCTTCATGATTGATATATCCTGCACATCTTGTCTTGTTTCCACCAATGTGGTGCTGGACCCAATGCTGGACAAATGTGGAACTAGGCCAGAAAACAGAAAGCTCCACATGGCACCACAGAAAATGTGGTCTCAGAACTTGGCACCGTAACGTCAGCAAAAGTGGGATGGGCTGTCATGTCCAAACCTTCTGCATACCTGGAAAATTGAATCCATAGTAGTAAAACAACTTGCCAGTTTATTGGCTGAATAATGTTACAATGTTTTTTGTATTCTGTGGAAAACTAATGATTGATTTGCTGGCCAGGTTTAAGTATGCTTGAATATGATAAAACATTGTGGCCCTTGAATGATGAAGAAATCTTGAGGAGGACTGTAAAGTTCAGTTATTAGCAGACTCTTCTTGCACGATCATTAAAAGGACCAAGGTCAAACAGCAGGAGAGAAACTCATTGACACACAGACTGGGGGGCCTTTAAGAAGACAAAAGTGGATACGGGCAATAGACATACAGCACAGTCATACTCTGAAAACTTTTTTTTTTCAGTTCTGCAGCTTATAAAAACTGATCTGAAACAGAGAAAAATAAATCCGAAAAAAATGGAATACATATGAACCTTTACGTTCCTCTCACTTCCCACTATGGAACATCTGTGGTCCATTCTTTTTTGAAACAAGTGGAAATGCCTGCAGCACCAAGCAAGAACCAGCACAGCACCGGCTCTGTGTTGGTGGGAACAAGGCGTTACTCAGGCTGATGTTGAACCATCTATGTTTGGGTTCACCGAAAGTAATGGGTGTGTTTTTCTAGGGTTGTGAATTTAAAAAAAATGAATACAATAATCTAACCGATTAATTTGTTTAATTACAATGCAATGCAATGCAATGCAATATTATTTATATAGCGCATTATCACAACATTACATTGTCTCAATGCGCTTTACATTTCTGCCACGTAAAAGACCCCCCGGTGAGTAAGCCAAAGGCGACGGCGGCAAGGAAAAACTCCCTAGGAGGAAGAAACCTTGGGAGGAGCCAGACCCAAAGGGGGAGCCCATCCTCCTGGGGCCGGCAGAATAGTTAAACAAAAGAAGATGGTATAACTAAGCTAATACAGGGGTTGAAATTTCAGTCTCTATGCAGGGGTAGACCGGTGCTGGCATGGGGTGCTTTGATGGCAGGATCCACAGTGGCATAGCAGCAGGGAAGGAAGGAGAGCCAATGGCAGGCATGCAGGAGGGTAGTTGCCGGAAGTGGAGGCAGTAGTCATGCAGGCTGCAGAGGCGTAAATTCTTTGGTCTCATGGGTCTCCAGGCAGCACAATGAAACACAACTAATATAAAAACAGACGTCCAGAAATATTTACACATTGAATCCATAAATTAATGTACAAGTAACACAAAGGAGAGTATATGGGTCATTCACATAAACGTATTTCAGTTTTGTCTGATTTAAAAAATTATGCAACTTCATTGTTTAAACTGCTGATTTTGCCTCTGGGATAGTAAGTTTTGTTAAATTACCATTCATTTCTGTAATAATCTAAAGTATTTGAAAAGACATAGGGCATGCATTTTAATAAGATAGCAGATGAATCTGAAGGATGATTCTGTGTTCCACAGCCAGAGACGGATGCAGAGAAGCACTCAATTGTGGAGTCAAACTCAATGTGGTCCAGCGACGATATCAAGCGGTCAGATGGCGGTTCTGACAGCGGCATTAGGACTGATCCTGGATCTAAATGGCGGCGCAACCCCTCCGATGTCTCAGATGAGTCCGACAAGAGCACATCCAGCCGCAAGATGGCCAGCATCTCCCACACGGGCTCGTGGAGACGTGGCATGACGGCCCAGGTGGGCATCACTGCACCTCGGACCAAGACCCCACCCACGTCTGGTTCTACTGCGATCAAGGCACAGGGGGCTGGTACGTGCACGTCTGGGGCGCTTCTGTGTCCTCAACACAAAAAAATAAATAAATCTGAACACTGAAACATCTCCACGTCCAGCAGAAAGATGCTTCTCTTGTCTAATGAGAGATCGGGTTGCTGATGATATACTCTACGTGTGCATTAATACACTATTACACGTGTTGTCACTATGCAAGCGGCACTGCTGCTCATACTTGCACATGTGGTTTATGTCAATCTGGCCGGAGTAAAAGGGGCAGTGTGAGAAAAACCATCTTGGTCGGGTCCTTCGTTTCTAGTCTTACTTGTTTGTATGAGGTTGTGGCATGAAATGTTGTACACTTGCTGCCTCCACAGCAAGTTGCTAAATTTGTAATACTGCTACAGTGTTCTATATACTCTACCCACTGCTCCACATCGTATTGGTACTATGCTGTGCCACATATCAGTTTACTATCTTATATTGAATGTTGCATTATATGTTGCTAGATATCTTGAACTAGTTAGTATTTCATATTTAGTATTATGGCTGCATGATATCGGGAAAAATCCATTCCAAAGAGTTCAAAATACAGTGGAAAGCACTTACAGTGATACAGTGAAATTGATCACTATAAGCGGATGATCATTATAACCACATTATTTTCCTTTTTTTTATGTCTCAGGCAAATTTCCATCTAATTGACATTTGTATATTTCTTATGTGAATATAAGGTAATAGAACGGACAGCATAGCCATTTACTGAATTTTATTGAGTCTTTCAAAATACATTACAGCTGCTAAAAATGCTTTTCAAATTACAATACTGCACAAATTAAATTTGTAGAACTAAAATATGCTGTAATACAGTACTATATATAAAATATAGCTTATTGTGGTTTCGCTGCTGGGTCTCATTGGTTCATTTTTGGCAGTTTATTATAAATTTTGAGGCAGTATTTTTCATTTAGAGTGAATAACTTTCCTTTTCCCGTGGTGTTTTCTGTGCACACAGCATTGGCCTCAGGTAGCTAGTCAGAGGCAGGCAGGTTACCGCAAGGCAAAGTAAAGTAAAGTAAAGAAATGTTTTTTAAGAATTACTGTAGTTTCACTTTTCCATATGTTATCATGTATTAAAAAAAAATGAACACTGTAAGCGGACGACTTGATTACTATAAGCAAATTATTTAAACAGTATCTGTACAGGAATGATTCTGTCCAAAGCTATTTGATCCATATAAGCAATTGATCACTACCACTGTGATCACTATATGTTGTTTCTACTGTATATCAATTTCTTACAAGCACATCCATAAACAGCAAAGAGGAAAATGAGTAGGATTTGGAATAAATGCAGAGCTCATGGATAAGTAGCGGTGCACTTTCTCTGCATGCAGGTAAGACTGACGACGCCAAGGTGTCCGAGAAGGACTGCCTGTCTCCACACTCCAATGCGATCCAGCGCTCGCCCTCAGACGTCGCCCGCAACAGTGGAGATGAGTCCAAGAAGCCCCCTTCCAGCTCGGCCCGCACCCCTACGAATACATTCGGCTTCAAGAAGCTGACGGGAGGGGTGACCATCGTCACAGCCAGTGGGGCGACTATCACTGGCGGCTCGGCCACCCTGGGCAAGATACCCAAGTCGGCAGCTCTAACGGGGGGCCGGTCTGTGGGCCGTAAAGCCAGCATGGATGGCTCACAGGTGCAGGATGAGAGCTGTATGCCTGTGGGCGCCCGTGCCAACCTGCAGTATCGCAGTCTGCCCCGGCCTAGCCGCTCCAGCGCCCGTAATGGCAACCGCTCATCCACCAGCAGCATCGAGGCAGCCAGCCTCCCAGCACTGCGCGCCCGCGAGCATCTCAATCAGACAGACCGTGAAAAGGGCGTAGCCTCCGACACAGAGGGTGGGGCTGCCTGTGGCTCTATCAAAGCTGGCCCTGTGTCACAGGGTGAAGGCATCGCCCCCTCCGCCAGCAGGCAGCAGACCAGCAAATACGCGGACATGTCCTCGCCCACACTGCGCAGGTAAAGAGGCTTTCGCTTTGGGGAGTGACACTGCTGTTTTTGTTTTGGGGGCGTGTTTACTGGTGCGCTGGGGTGGGCGTTGCCCACCCAGAGATTCTGCTCACTCAGCAGAATCATCTGTCCATCCAATGGAAAAAAAAAATCACCATTATAGCTATTTCTTTATGCGTTCATAGTTTAGTAATTTTGTCCTTGGTTATCAAACTGCTGGACATCACTGCTTTTCTAGTGGCCATTTTGAAGGAGTGGGTGTGCTTAGTCAGTGCTCCTGCTTTACATTATCGCTAAACAGCGACACTTCTTCACAAATGCAGTACAGACATGGTTATGTGAACTTCCAGACCAGTTTGTAGCTAGCTGTTCTCAGCAGTCCAATTAAAACAGTTAATACCTTTGATTTTTTTTCATTCTTTTCTTTGGTTCTTATAAAATATTAGTAGTGTACAGTTCAGTTTGCATGTTTTGCAAGGTGCCCAAGTGCATTATATTCTGCTGTAGTGTACTGAAGATTCAAACCAAAACAAGTATTTCTTGGTAGTTCATCATACAAATGCTCATCATAAGATCCTACAGAGTTTATTTACTTTTTTCTTTTTTCTTGGGGTAATGGCCCAGGAGCCCCACCTCAAAACTTGGATCCTGTAAATGTATTCCTATTACCTCCCCTTCTCTGAATTAAACTACACCCTTGTTTACATACCATATTTGAATAAAGTAACATTTTGTTACTTTGCCCACACAAGTAATGTATATTGTCACCCAAAGATGACATCCTGGTAACACATCTGTTCTGTTTTTTGTGCCTCAGTTGACGTCTCTCAGTGCCCATCAATCTCTTGGCAGGCTGCTGTCTAAAATGGTTTCTTAACAAAGAGTTTTTCTTTTCAATTCCACCTTATATGCATTTGTATCCCTCTGTTTTTGCTTTGCTCTGGGTACCTTCTAGTTAACTGACAGCCTCGGTGGATCTGTTGTTACAGTACTGGGGTTGTTATCTGAAACTATCCAAAGCAGCTGCTTCAAAGCATGACTCAGAGCCGGGGGGGTGCTGCTCTCATTAACCTCAGGGGTGGTCTTTTGTTGATTTTACTGATGAGTACCCCCCCCCCCACAGATGTGTCCATGAAGTCATTGGGAGATAAGTTGGCTCTTGATCACTTATGTTCACCTAATTATTAATGAGCAGAGTCCTTTGAACTTTGCAAAATAATTTACCAGAAATTGTGGCTTTTGGAAATTGGCTCATTTTTCTCCAGTTAAATCACATGATAGCAGAAGATGAAACACTGAGCATCAAGTTAGCAGGCAAAAGAAATTAAAGGTTTGGTAAAAGCTGTGCTCATGTGCCAATAGGCTGTTTTTCTTGAGGAGCTTGTAAAGCCTGTACAGTGTAATACAGTTTACAGTGTACAGTGCAGTTTATTCTGTTGTGCAATGTGGCCCTGGGCTAGTTGACTATAAGCTGGGCCCTGAGAACTGACACACAGTGATGTCTGTAGTATGTATACATGCCCTGAGATGGTCCAGTATCCTGACCAGTATCCCGTCCAGTGTTCCCCAGCAGCATCAGATAACCATCATGACTGTCACTCAGCCACTGTCATCTACATTATTAAACACTGCTTTAAAAATATTACAGTTTGGGTCTTCTTATAAATATTACTGTAAATGAATGCAATGCACTTAATGTGCTGTACTTGAATTTAACAGGCTGACATAACACTGACCTCCCTAAACATGCCTGGAGATAATCAACAAGTTCCCCAGAAGGGGGATTTATAGAACGGTCTTCTTAGAGGGGAAGCTTGATATATTTTTGCCTTAAATACTGTAGCACCAAATGATACGAATGAAGATTTGTCCGTAACATTTTTTTATGATGTCATATGATACGCATATTGCCAATTACTTATGTTATGTTTAGTATATAATGACAGCAGCGATCTTTGGGGTGTGGTCTGGTGATTCCCTGGTGGTGTACTTTACATCGTGTTATCACTGGCTGTCCCGCATGGATGCGTCTTTTTAAATGGGAACTGCACGGTCAGGAGCTCACTGAAGAAGTCATTACGCCAAAATGTGTCCGTGTTGTGCGAAGACATCTAAAAAAATCTTCCAAAGTCCAATGTCTTTGTCTTACACTTGGTAAATTCTCTCATAGTGGTCCAGCACTCTGACAGTGGTGCTATGTTACCAGGAGTGAAGCCTGTTTTTCTGCACTACATGGATTTTCCCTTACTCTGCAACTGCTGTCTTGATGCAGGCTCTTTGGGGGAAAGCCAGGCAAGCAGACAGACGCCATGAAAAGCTCCACGGTCATCTCTAACCCTCACGCCACCTTGGCTCATCAGGGAAGCCTGGACTCCGCCCCAGGGGGCGCCTGTGGTGAGCCCGCCCACTCCTCTCTGGCTTCCAGCCCAGGCTCAGCCTATTCGGCCCCCTGCAACAGCCTGACCTGGGGCACCACGGCCAGCAGCTCCTCCGGCATCAGCAAGGATGGGCCGGCTTACCCCTCGCTCAGCAGCCTGCACACTAGCTGCGAGTCCATTGACGTCTCCATGGGCAGTGGCGGTCCGGGCCACCTCAGCTCTGGCAGGGACGACACGCTGGGCACCTTTGTCCGCACCAGCAGCGTCAAGACTGGCATGTCGGAGAGGTGAGTGGGGAGCTGTGCAGACTGATTTGTGACCAGACCATTTCTCCCATAGTACCCTTACAACAAGGCAGATTCTAAAAAATATATTATCACTGCATATATTATATTTAGTATATGGATTTATATCGAGTGGCTGGCCTGGGAACACCTTGGTATTCCCCCAGAGGAGCGGGAGGAGGTGGCTGGACAGAGGGGGGCAGCTGGCAGCTCTGCTCAGACTGCTGCCCCTGCAACCTGGGCTTGGTTAAACGGTGGATGCGAAAATTAGCATATAAGATAAGGCTTTACATTAAGTGCACTGTCATAATGCATTTATAACATTGATAAACAGCATGTAAATATACCTTAATATGAAGGTGCCCTTAACGTTCTGTGAATGCATTATGAACGCATTATGTAGATGCACTTAATGTAAAGTGTCACCTAATACAATAATATGAGCAAATCACTCTGATCGAAGGCTAGTCATTCATTAATAGTCCCAAATTCACCGCGAGCATTTTACTGAAAGTGTCACACTAGGTGCCTTTAGCCTTTCTTTGTGTTTTGCCCACTTTTTGGGGGCACTAGTTAACTTTTACATTTTCAATGGGGTCTGTAAGCAGTGATGAACAGCTAGCCTTGTGTCTCCGGGGCTCTTAGAAGGTGTTTTAACCTGCAGCACAAGGCCGTCGTAATGTTGATCTCTCCATCTCCCACTTCTGTTGACTAATTTTCTCTGTTGTGTCTGCCCCCATCCCACAGTCCCCTTTCCTCCCCTTCCGCTAGTCCCAAATTCAGCCGAAACACTTTACCCCGGAAACAGGACAGGTAAACACATCTGTGGCAGAAGGGGCCTGTAGCTCCCGGTACCTTTGTGGCGAACACTATGGCTTCTGCGTGTCCTGTTGTGTGAAGTGATTTGTCGAGCTGAGCTTAATCCACAAACGCATCTCCTTACTGCTGTCTGTTCCATTCCCAGCTTGGTTTGGCACCACCTGCTGACTCGATTTATATTGCAGCCAACATGTAAAATAAATTTTGGACAGAGTATGATGATTTTTTTTTTCTTACTCTTCTATGAAATTATATAGCATGATTGCAGGGATTTGAAGTGGAATTATGGTAAATTTAAATGGAAGCTATCTTCCATAGGGTCCACAGTAGCATAGCAGATCCTGTTGCAACCAGTTCCCTGCCCTCACATTCCTTCTAGGAAGTACAGCCCACTAGCTTACAGTACATCTGAAAGAGACAGAACCTGCTGCTGCTGCCGCCTTTGCCCCCTTGGCCTCCACCTCTCACTGTGTGACTCCAGGACTGTCTGGGGCATGGCCTTTAACTCCCTGACCTTGTCAGGGAGCTTCACAGCTCCTTGTCAGCAATCCCTTCGTTGGCTTCCTGATGGCACGCAAGATGTCTTAGTCAAGCGTCCTGCTGTCATCAGGAGCTCAAGTTGATGTACGAGTGTGGAAGTGCCTGTGATGGAGCAGACAGCTAAGCACCCCACCCCCCACCCCCAGTGTCCGTGAACTTGCCCTTGAAGAGTCTTAACCATCTGTGAACGACACGCTGAAATTATCTGCATGTATGATTGAACATCTGTAGTAGCCTGAGTGTCGGGCTCTACTCTTTGACCCCAGCAGCAGCAGCACTAATGGCTTCCTGACAGTGACACGTTTCATAAGAGCAGAGTTGAGGAAGCATGGACTTGCGTTCCAAAGTAAACAAACTGTTGACTCAGCAATCGCTCATCTTAAGTCTCTAGCAGCCGTCTTACATTACTGCTGAACAAAGGATCCTATATATCAAATCCTGAAATTAGCTCATAAAATCATATTGTTGACTAATAGAGCTGCTTTGACTTGATTCCACATTTTTGTTTGATTAGTAGACTCTGTGAAATTCTCAGAAGGGGCAGGATGGCAGGTCGAATCTTATTTGCTGTATTTATATGTTACATGCTGACCTCATGAGTCCTTGTTTTATTTCCCCTTAACCATACACTCTTTTTGCAACTCCTCTCATCCTAAAAAGTTTCTTTTTTTGCCTCAATCTTCTTTCCTGCTCACCCCTTCAGTGACCCCCACCTTGATAGCAACAGCTTGCCTAGAAAGGGACTCAGGTACTAATGAACCCCCCCCCACCAACCACCAGCCCTGTTTTTTGCTGAAATACCTGCTTTTGTGTTGCCTTCACTGCGTTTCTGTTCAGCTTGGACGTGGGAGCATGATCACTGTGTGGCCAGTCACTGCGCACGGATGTAATGGAGTCTGTCACACTGAAGTGCATGTTTGCTTAAGCATCACGTTTTGTTAGTGTTAGCTTTCATTTGGCTTTGTTTGTTTCTGGCTATTCGTTTGTGGTGTGTGCTGCTGAAATTTTCAACAATCATCTGTAAAACTGTAAAAAGCCCCCATCCCCTGCTTCCCCAGCTGAGGCCGGGGAGCCTCGCCAGAGCGGAGCGGAGCATGCTGCGCTGCTCGTGTGTATCCCTCTGCGATCTCTTCCCTCGTCTTCATTGTCCCGTGTGTCAGGGGTGGCTTATCGTGAACCCTGTCTGGCCTGTTTGAGTAAACACGGAGCTCCAGCTGTTTGGCTTCTCCGCACCCTTCAGAGCGTGCCCCCCCCGTGTCCACTGGCTTTCGCTGTGCTGCTGCCAGGTGGTGCTGGCCACATTTTTCGGTTCTGCGTGATTCACCTTCTGCGTTACCCTTACCTCCATGCCAGCATGCTCAAGCGTGTGCGAGAGGGCACCTCCCCTGGCCCCACGGCTAGGGAATTATTTTTATTAGAAGGTTTTAGAGAGGCGCTGCCGTGCGGCCACACTAGGTGTGACTCAGAGAAGCTGTACAGCGCCCTCCCCACGACCAGTCAGTCGAATGTCGGCCTGTTCATTAGCCCGATCCCCTCCGTAGGTATGGCCCGCCAGCCCAGCTCCGCAGCCACGAGGACGCCAAGGAATGGCTGCGCTCCCACTCCGCCGGGGGCCTGCAGGAGTCTGCCAGCAACTCGCCCTTCTCCCCCGGGTCTAGCCTCAGTTCGCCATCTGGGACACGGTTCAACTTTGTCCCTCTCGGTACGTCATGCCTCCGCTCAGCACTTGCCGGACACACATACAGGCCTCTTTTCCAATAACTTGGCAAAACAACATTAAACACATTCAATCTTTTTGAAACCAGGGACACCATTGACGGAGGGTTGTATAAAGGAGATGATAATTTCAGCTATACTATAGCTCATCCTTATTCAGTCTGTCAGAGTTCCTTCTCAAGATGATCTGTTTTCTTTTAAATGTGTCTGTGTGTGATGACGTGTAGCCCACTTCAGTGTATGAGCACCCTATGGTATGTAGACCACGTCAGTGTATGAGCACCTTATGGTGTGTAGCCCACGTCAGTGTATGAGCACCCTATGGTGTGTAGCCCACTTCAGTGTATGAGCACCCTATGGTGTGTAGCCCACGTCAGTGTATGAGCACCCTATGGTGTGTAGCCCACGTCAGTGT
>JABFEA020003771.1:0-27667 GCA_019775915.2 Cyphomyrus plagiostoma | reverse complement strand
TTTGCCTTAATGTTCTATTTTTACCCACCCCTCTGGCCAATTTTTTTGTTAACCACCTTGGTTCGGCATTTTTAATGGTTATAATTTTACCCCCCCCCCCCCCCCCACCAAGCACACACCCATACAGCTCTTCTCCTGGATACCCTTCTGTCTCAACACATCGGTCATGTGTCAGCATCTGTCAGCTGCCTGCAGTGGCCCCTTATATTATTTCACAACAGTGCTTCTGTCTGGGCTTGGCCTCAGACTCACCACTGCAGCTGTGACTCACCACTTGGGTGGGTGTGCTTTTTTAAAAGGATGTTGTTTGTTCCACCTATGTTTGAGCACTCGAGTAATGGATTTGGTTTATATAAAGTGTGTGTGTGTGTGTGCGTGTGCGTGCGCGCGTGTGTGTGTGTGTGTACAAGATACAAGCTAAGATATCGTTATTGTCACTGTATAGCTACAGTGTGATGACATTTGGGTTATCCTGTAGAAACCGCTGTAAACCTAAGTTTAAGGGACAAAAATGATACGATAAAATAAAATAAATAGCATATAGCAATTACAATTCATAGTATAGAAGTATAAGAGGAATGTTGAGCATGAATTATTGCATGTGAGATAAATTATTGCACCTGAGAGAGGCAACAATTGAGAGTTCAGGATATTATGTTTATTTTCTCATCATCAAGGCTCTCGCTATCACTTCAGTAAGGTAGATGTTTCTTCTCTAGGAGAGGCTCTCTGCCTCTCAGCTGCACCGTGTAGTCTCAGATTTTCTATCTGATACTGGAAGTCTGCCACTCTGAAGCCTGTGTAGACTTATGGAGGCCAAGCCCAAACAGGCAGCAACACAGAGTCCCACCTTTGTTTGATGGTTGATTTGGCAGGTCTGGGTGGTAACAGACACCTGTCCAGGTGCTGGTACCCAGTATTAGCTTTATCCACAGGTTCAAAGGGAAACTAAGATAGCAGAAAGCGACATAGGTGTTTTGCCACTTTCCGGATAAAGAGCATGAAGACTGAAGTATGAAAGCATTCGTGTGGGCCCATGTTCCCCCGGAACACACACTTTCTCAGTACCCTGGCAACTAGGATACAGCTGTTATGCAAACTCTTACGTGCACCATGCTTACAACCACGTGACTTTGAAGACACTCACTTGAGCAGGCAGGCTGACGACGTACTGTGGTTTGTTTGCAGGCTCACCTGGTGGCAGCATTTGAGCAGAGCCTGGCAAACATGACGATTCGGCTTCAGAGCCTCACCATGACAGCAGAGCAGAAGGTAAGGGGAGAGAAGATCCCAGCAAACTCTACCATCCAGTTGCTCCACTGCTCATTGTGATCACGTCTCATCCATGTTGCCAGTCATTGAACAAAAGGTGACTCTGTGGGACACTTAAGGGCAGCAAAGCAGCTTATTTGAGCCTGAAATCTCATGCTTTTGGCAGGACTCTGAGCTAAATGAGCTGAGGAAGACCATCGAGTTCCTGAAGAAGCAGAATGCTGCTGCGCAGGCCGCCATTAACGGCGTCATAAACACTCCTGAGCTGAGCTGTAAAGGTGAGCAAGGGGGCAGCTCTATCCACCAATCATTAAGCACCATTATTTGGTCCCTTGTGGGCTCCCTCTCGAGTTGGGCGGGTGGTTGTATCGGGGACGCGTGGCCATGGGCCCTTGTGCTGGGGGGGCGGCGGGGCGGCCTCAGTTGCCTGGTTTCCCCTGCCTTCCCCGTGGGCCCGGGGGGTAGGGGCGGGGGTGCTATTGCTTCCCCTAATGGCATAAAATGACAGCACATCCAATGACAAATCAGCTAATTAGTTCACACCTGCACTTGCACACACAAGAATGTTTGAGCGATCAATATCATTATTGTTACTGTTTATCGTATGTTAAAGATATAGGAATTGAAATATACATGTATATATGTAGGAACACGTGTGTGTATGCTACATATATATAATATCCATTTGTAACATTATTATTATTATTATTGATGTTGCTGTTGTTATAATTTTTGTTGTTTGAAGTCCTTAAAGGTAATGATTGTTATGTTTCATATGGCTGTTTGTATTCTGTATTCCCCAACACTTAATTTTCTCCATCCCACCTACATTATTAGTGTTATTATTTTTGTATACCTTTGTTCTCTTTTTTCCTCCCTGCCCCCTCTCCCCATCGTGATTAATGTCTGTAATTGTTACAATTGTTGTTTCTGTATCCCCCTTTTTTTTTTTCCTTTTTTCTTGTTTTCTTTTCACGGTACTAGGACGGGTGAGTTTGGAGCGGCCACACTCTTTGCTCTTAAATGTAATGTAAAATAAAGACGTCCTCCGAAGAGGGGGGGTGGTGGTGGGCAATTAAAGAAAAAAAAAAGCACCATCATTAATTAATGCACATCTGAGCAGAAGCTACACCCCTTCGTGTGCCACTGGAATTATTGGATTGAAGAGTGTTTACTTCCCAGTTTGGCTGGATGTGGTATGCAACTGGGTATTCTGGGTACTGTTTGAGGAATGTTTGGGTTTCGGTCATTCCGATCACTTTTTTAGCCTAATGTTTGCAGTGTAAGTATGTGATTCTGGATGCAACACATTATTTCTTTTAGAATGCAGCTTTCCGAGATCCTAATTCCTATGCTTATAAGCTAAAAACTAGGAAACCAAGAAACAGAAAAATGTATTAAAAGTGCTACTACTTTCTTATAACTTCAATTATTGCAGCAAAAACAGTTTTTCTTAGTTGTTAACCCTCTGATGCATGAATTATTTTCTGTTTGTTGTTACTCTTCTTAAGGCATGACAAAAACAAATAACTTTTTCGTCAATAATTTGATGTTTTCAGGAAGTTGCAGACATGTCCACGACACTGCACATGCGCTTAAGCACTCAACATAAAACAGTTGATTTCCCAGTTGATTACTTTTAAACATCTGTCCACTGTAGTGACCGCTATGCGCCAGAGGGTTAAGGTTTCTTCTGTGTACCCCTGTCAGCATGTGTTTTGTGTATATCACTTTTAAAAATAAGTAAGAGGGAGGCTGTAAACCTGAGATGATCCTGCATGGGATGGGCTTTGACACGTGACAATCAGTCATAGCAGCTCATTGCACGGGTTTCGGGCAAAATTGTTGGGAAAAGCTGCTATTATGTCAAACGGTCATATGAATGTCAGATGTTTAAACTAATATGAAACATATAAATGATAAACATGCACTCCCTTCACAGCCCCCGGTAACGGCACGCCGCATCCGGATCTGCGGATACGCAGGCAGCACTCGTCGGACAGCGTTTCCAGCATCAACAGCGCCACCAGTCACTCCAGTGTGGGCAGCAATGTGGACCCAGATGCTAAGAACAAGAAGAAGAAAAAAAACTGGGTGAGTCAAACCCCCCTTCTCCACCCCCCTTTTCAGGTCTCACTTCATAGCTCTGCCCAGGTCATTTTGTCCTTGAATCTGTTGCCTGTGTTGTACCATCTCTCACTTACCTCACTGAGCTGTTCAATGTCTAGGTTGTCTCTGTTTATCATATACTAATGGCCCTCAAGACATAGCCCTTGACATGACTTTTTTTTTTTTAAACGAAGAGAGACTTTATGTGAAATGCTACCATTTTGGGCTTTCATCTTTATGTTTTTGATCAGTTGCCTTCTTCAGGAATAGAATAGTAAATTGTGTTTTCACCTATCTCATCTCGCTCTCCACGGGACACACAGACATGTATGTAAGTCTTGAGGTCAGAACCCGTGTTTGGCTAGCATCCATCATCCCTCGAACAACTGGGGTTAAGGTACCAGCGATGGCATCACTCTGCCAACCACAGGATTTGAACAGCTAACCTAACCCTCAAAGCAACAAACTGTCTAAAATGAATTTACAGAAACTCTTAGGTAGAAGATGGAGACCGTGCTCATACCAGTTTATTATGCATGTGAGCTTCAACGCTCCTGCTGATTGCAGAGGGCCAGTCCAGCGATAATCACCATGGCAAACAGCCATTCCCATTCAGCTGGCTGTGCTTTAAGCTATAATGCTTATTCAGCAGTGTTTCTCATTGTAGCACAGAGTGTTACCTGACCCTGTATCGATTGTGGTTTTTAGTAGCAGAGTTTTTCGGGCCTGCACAGAAGGAGTAGCAAAACATCATACAGTATAATCTTACATTAAAAAGGGAATAACATGCTTACTGATCTCTGTAAGCAACACAAAGCACAACACAAAGGTATTTGAGATTTGTTTATCTTCGGTCTTGTGACATCAGACCTGCGGCTTGAATTTAATTGATCATAACCACTAAGGATTTCCTTTCTTACATTGTGGTGTACGTGCGGATCAGGGACCTATCATAGTTCATGGTTAAATACCTGTTTAGTTGCTTGGAATCCCTGTGCTCTTATGGTACTGTCTGATGAGGGTAGCTGTGGCTGCCTAGTCATAATGCTTGAGCAGAGTGCAAACCTACTGGAGGACCAGGAGACCCAGTGCAGATATTCCACATTCAGCTCTGTGCCAATCATTGCAGCTCATTGCAGCGATCTTAGTGGATGAGTCATTTTGTGATTGAGCTCAGATGGTTTATTTTCATTGTCAGTGAGATGTCTGTGTATTCCAGGGTCAGACTTAGATTTAGCTGTGCATTAAAGAGGCTCAGAACCACTTTGTGATGGCCTTAAGGTTTGGCTTTGCCTAAGGGTGTTAACTGATTTGTGAATTTGTGTTCTGTATGAACTCTGTTTGCACCATTACTGCTTACCGTAGCTGAGAACTTCAGGCTCTAGCTTGGGCCAGAGTAAGTTTAGGATCTCTGGACTCTTCTGAATTAAACTTTATTGAGTTGTCATGTGCAGAAAAGGTCTTGATGTGTAATTTAGCCATTTTCAAATGATTTAGAGTCAGACACCTGCATGTAAAAGACCTGGCCATGTCTCACACTCAATTTGTGTTGTCTTTTGTGTCTTTTTTGTTTTTTTTTTCTTCTTCTGTGCTCTCGCTTCATGTGGCAGGTGTATGAGGTAAGATGTCTGTTATCACAAACCACTTAACCCAACTAACAGTGTATTTTACAGTGGGTTACTAACCTTACTACCTTCATTCTAGACAGACTTTCCCTTTGGTCCTGTACACCGTGTGACTCTGTTGTAAATATCAGTGTTTTTCGGTTCTTATTGGATGAATAACCCTGCTGATTTATGTTGTTAAGTTTGTTAGAACATAACTCCTTACTCAGACTTTTGGTTTTGCGTTGAGAATTTAAGCATAGTACTAAAATGTAAAGCAGTGCCCAGAGGGTAATCATTGAATATTAATAATAATGCATTGATGGTGATTTCAAGCTTACAATTTTAAGTTTAAGTACTGTTCAAAATATGACTGAAACCCTGAGACCACAGTATTTACATTTTGGGCACCCAACATTTCGGAATAAGTCGTTTTCTCTTTTTCTTTCCCTACCTTGTGCCAGATGTTTATTTGATAGTACCGGCTTTGTTAAAGCAGAAGGCCTGCTGTGTGGTGGCCCAAATTCTCATGCCTATGCATCATCTCTTTGCTGCAGCTGCGGAGCTCCTTCAAGCAGGCCTTCAGCAAGAAATCGCCCAAGTCCGCGTCCTCGCACTCTGACATCGAGGAGATGACAGACTCATCCCTGCCCTCCTCCCCGAAGCTCCCCCACAATGGCTCTGCTACCTCCACACCTGTGCTGAGGAACTCCCACTCCAACTCTCTGTACGTGGCCCCTGCTTTGCTGACCCTCTTATGCTCACTGGAGATGCTGCTCAGTCAAGCCGGCGCAAGTTAATCAATCTTCTGAGCACAAATCAGGAGTCATTTTAAGTCAGTTGTGTAATGTTTCCCTGTGTCACATAAAAGCGTTGATTGTCTGTTGAGATATTGTTGATGATTTTGCTTATTTCTTTCCCAGTAGACGTGTAGCACAATTTGCAAATTATTATCAATAGGTTATTCTTCATGGTCAGTATTTGTATATTACATAGGTCTTCTGTCAGTTCTGTCAGTTCTTCTGTGAGTGATCTGTGCTGCCTCCTTGAAAATATGCAGTCTATTTATTACAGTGAGATGTTAATAAGTTAATGATTATTCAGTGATCATGGTGTAGTGGTCATTTTGTGAGTGTAATATTGATGTTTGAATGATTTTGTGTCACGTGAAACATTTTCTATCCACCCCTGCTGAATACTGCAGCATCTCAGACTGCACGGACAGCGAGGCTGAGACTGTCATGCAGCTGCGCAGTGAACTGCGAGACAAGGAGATGAAGCTGACTGATATCCGGCTGGAGGCCCTTAGCTCCGCCCACCAGCTGGACCAGCTGCGAGAGGCTATGAACCGCATGCAGGTGGGATGGGGGGCTGGCACTCAAACTCCACACAGATGCAGAGCCTGTCTCACACAGTATGGCCACATTTAGCAGGGGCCTGAATCTGGACCTTGTTCTGAAAGCAGAGCGTCCGTTTTCTTCCCTCTAGTGCGAGATTGAAAAGCTGAAGGCTGAGAACGATCGTCTGAAATCAGAGAATCAGGGCAGCTGCAGCCGGGTGCCTTCGCAGGTGTCCATCTCCTCGCCGCACCCCCCTGTGGCAGTGTCCCAGCACAGCCTCAGCCTGACTGAGTCCACCAGCCTTGGTGGGTGTCTATATGCGTCCTTGTATGCAAGTGGCCACTTTCTCTGTGTTAGACTCTCGTTTCCCTCTTGGTAACACATGGTGTCTTCCTAGACATGCTGTTAGATGACAATGGTGATGGCAGTACACGCAAAGAGGGTCGCCATGTCAAGATCATGGTCAGCCTGGAAGAAGACGTTAAGTGGAAGGAGGTGAGGCATTCTGAAACTAAACCCTGAAATTGGCATTTTGATACATGGCCGCCACTTTGGTTTTTAGCATGTCAAGCTTGTGCACTGATTTGTCGTTGATGCCATCTAGGAATGTCGACCTCGTCAGTTCCTGATTGGCTGTATTGGAGTTAGCGGCAAAACCAAGTGGGATGTCTTGGATGGGGTGGTCAGACGTCTCTTCAAGGTAACAGCAGAAACAGATTCTCATGGCAGAAACCATGACCCAGACGTGTAATGTGAATGGGCTTTCGGTGGTCTGATTTCTGCCCAACTTTCTCCAGGAGTACATCATCCATGTGGACCCTGTGAGTCAATTAGGCCTGAACTCAGACAGCGTAGCCGGATACAGTATTGGGGACATCCGGCGCACAAGTGGGGCAGAAACTCCTGAGCTGCTGCCCTGCGGGTATCTCGTGGGTGAAAATGATACCATCTCCGTGTTTCTCAAAGGTGCCACACGCCAGTTCTCCACTCTGAATTCTCTCACACCATCATGTAGCTTTGCCATTTCTCTGAATGCTGTTCCCCTATGTCTACAGGACGTACCTCACCCTGTTTATGAATATTAAAGCGTGCAGCATTTCTTATACCATGAGAACAGTAGCATGAACAGGGATTTGAGGCTTCCTGGCAAAAATTTTTGAATTTAATACCCCATTCCTGTGAGTTTTATGAGTTTAAAAGAGTAGGCAGACAAACAGGTGCTATAATAGAGAGCTGGCGAGACTTAAGTGTCTATCTCCACTACAGAAATCATAAGGACAATATTTAATGAATAATAATAATAATAATGTAAGAAGTACATTAGAACCTCTCCTTAGAATAGAAGAAATATTGAATAGAAGAAATATTACTCAAGAATCATGAGTGAAAATTGTGATTCAAGTTTTACTGTGCAGTCACACTGCCAAGACAATCATATTCTCCGTTTTCTTCCATGGACTTCCTATTGGCTGAACCAACAATACATCAGATCACAATACATAAAAGCTCAAAAATGTGAACTTGGGTGTGTGAGTTCCCTGTGCCATGCGCTGAGCTTGTGCTTCTCTAGGCATAGCGGAAAGCTGCCACAGCAATGTTTAAGCTGTAGGACACAATGGGTTTCTGTGCAGGAGAATTTTTGCCAGATTTGGTGAGAAATTGCCTTAAGGGGGCCAGTCTCATGACATCATGTTGCAACTGCGAGTAAACATTTCTCTACATGTTCTCATTGTGAGTTTCCTCACACACACCTAAGTGGCATTTTGCCACTGACACATAACTTGGGGGGCTGGCGGCTTAGAGGTGAAATGATTTATCTTTGCCGTTCAGTCTAATCGCCGGAAAGCAGAGCTGCACTTCTTGCCTCCCGGCCATTTCTCCTGTGGCAACAAGCAAAAATTAAAGAATTATTTCTCTAAAGTTAATACGAACATATATTGACCATTTCGGCAGCCTGTTCTTTGTCTGACATTGTGCTCTATTGCCCCCCCTGCAGGAGTGGAGGTCCACAGTCAGGACAGCCTGGTGTTTGAGACACTTATTCCCAAGCAAATGCTGCAGCGATATGTGTCCCTGCTGCAGGAGCACAGGCGCATCATCCTCTCTGGCCCCAGTGGCACTGGCAAGACCTTTCTGGCCAACCAGCTGGCTGAGTACATGGTGCTGCGGGAAGGCCGCAAGCTGCTCGACGGCGTCATCACTACCTTCAACGTGGACCATAAGTCTAGCAAGGTACTGACGCCTCCCTGCTAGTTTCTACACCCGTTAGGCAGATGCTGTGCAGACTATAGAGTGTGTATCGTACTCACCCCTGTATACAACTCCTGCATATGCCATACCGTTCTGTAAAATGTGGGCCGCTTCGAGAAATTCTCACTCGTTTGCTTGTGTGAAAACCCCGAAGAGTATCTAACGTTCATGGAGTGTTGGGTGGAACTGTAGTTTATCCTAAATCACAAACTTTTATTTATATGCATAATGCACGTCCCAGTTATTTTCTAGCAGTATAATTAATGCATATTGATGATATATTTATGTAATTTCTGTTTAATACTTGTGCGCTACTTCGCATATAACTCCAAAGGTGTAATCCAAATTTGTGTTTATATCTAACTTGCCTGGCCGTATGACCGATCCAGGAACTGCGGCAGTACCTGTCTCATCTCGCTGATCAGTGCAGCACCGACAGCCATGCAGTAGACATGCCCCTGGTCGTGATTCTGGACAACCTGCATCATGTCAGTTCACTGGGGGAAATATTCAATGGCCTGCTCAACTGCAAGTACCATCGATGGTAAGGACCCTCTGCCTCCGCTCTGTATGATCGTTCATTCGTAAAAGGAAAGAACCTGAATTATAGGCTATTCACAAATGCATCCCTTCCTGTCATTTAATAGCATTACCTGCTCTTAGCTTGTGGGTCTTAACACCGTCCTGTTTAAAATTTTTGTCTTCAGCCCTTATATAATTGGCACAATGAACCAGGCAACTTCTTCCACTCCAAATCTACAGCTTCACCACAATTTCAGGTAATTTGTCGTATCATGTTGGTTCATTAGATATCTAATTAACCAATATTACCAACTAATTGTTTGGAAGAATGTGGGGACCTACCATTTATTAGTTTCTTCAAAGACATCTTTTATTTATATATAGATGTGTTTTATGTAATCCAGTAAAACACTGAGCGTGGTCATTAAGGATATGTCTTGAGAATAATTCACCAAAGGAATTACTCATAATGTTATGATAAGTCACTCATGAAAAGGAATAATCTTACATTATCTCTGTGTATGTGCATATAGAACATTTATTTATCATTTTAATTAGAATTGATTTAATATGGTCATTCTATGATGGTAATTAAACTTGCGTTTTACATATCTATCCACTAGAGGGCATTGTTTGCTTTTCTGTTTCGCTCTGTCCAAAGACTGTAGTACTTGGTGTAGAGAGTCTGAAATTGGATTTTCTGAACATGTCTCAGGTGGGTGCTGTGTGCTAATCATATGGAGCCAGTAAAGGGTTTCTTGGGCCGGTTCCTGCGGCGGAAGCTGATTGAGACAGAAATCAGCAGCCGCACACGGAACATGGAGCTGGTCAAGATTATTGATTGGATCCCCCGTGTCTGGCATCACCTGAACCGCTTTCTAGAGGCTCACAGTTCTTCTGATGTCACCATTGGTGAGAAAACTAGATATGCAGCAGAATGCAGTTTTCACTGTACTGGATCTTACAGTTATATGGTAAAAAGGCAACCTGGGAAGACCCAGCCAAATGGGTCATGGACACCTGTTCTTGGGCAACTATATCTGCTCTATAATTTTTATTCTTAGGAAGACATATATTTTTGGAATTGGTGGCCCATCTTGGATTATTCACAAATGAGGCTGTACAATTTTTATCAAGCAACCAGGTCCTACATCTGGACCCAAGGCGATAAGTATGAATCAATGTGACTCTGATGTCTTATCTGTGGCCAGTCTGTCAGTGGTAGAATGAATTTCCCTTGGATGTCCAAACTGAGTCACTGGACGCCTCAAACAACGACTAAAAACCTGCCTCTTTTGGAAGTACTTAGGACTTTTATACTGAGACATATGTATTTCTTGCCAAAAGAGTTTTTCTAAGTCATAGTATTCTTAGCCGGGTTCTGTTGAACCAGTATCATAATGTACTCACTGATGAGACTTCTAAGCACTTATGTAAGTCGGTCCGACTAAAGGCGTCTGCCAAATGCTGTAAATATCAATGTAAATGTAAATGCACAGTTGTACTTCGTAAATGTAATGGGCGTACTGTTCTCTTTACTATTCTTCGCCGGTATTAAATGACACTTCAGATTGTTAAGGGCTATGCTTAAACATGGTTTGCCCTCTGAATTCTTTAACTGGCTTTTAATTGTTTGCAGGACCACGGCTCTTCCTGTCTTGTCCCATTGATGTTGATGGCTCTAGGGTGTGGTTCACAGACCTGTGGAACTATTCCATCATCCCTTACATGCTGGAGGCTGTGCGGGAAGGCCTACAGGTAATGAATGTGGCGCCTAATTTTGTCTTTATTATTATTAGTGGCTGACACTAGCGGTATGTGCTTCCAGCTATATAGTTTTTCTTAGATATCTAGTGTTTGATATGTGATTTAACTTAATACTGTAATGTACACATGCATAGTAATAGATGTAAGAACGTGCATTTTCTAGTTTTCAATGTCTGGTCTTTTTAGTGCTATGAATGTCTCTACCCGTGGCATAACATATGACCAAGCTGCTTTTGAGAAGAAACATCTTAATAGGCATGAATGACCATTTATGTGGGTTTTATAGGCACAATAACACCCTAGACTCATCATCAGCCCTGTCAGTCTTACAGTAGTTACAAACATATAACAAGCCACAGAAGTACAAAATTGACCATTATTGAAAGTTTTTGTTAGTAGTTAATTTCCAGCATGGTAAATGTGTAAACAGGCGAATATCTTGTTTGAGTCCCTGTTAAGTAAGGTTGCCTTTACGGAGTGCATTTAAAAATGTATAATACAAAACTTGGAGTGCATTAACCCGCTTATGCCATGGTTACAACACATCTGGCTTATACGTTTGTAGCTAAAGACATTATTTTCATGTTTACAAGCTGAAAATGCATTTATTGGCAGAACTACTACACTTCTTCCGTTAATGATTAAGCATTTTTGTTTAGTTCCTGATCATTTTAAATTGTGTTCTGTGTGTGGAATTTTAAGTAATGTTGTAATAGTGCATTGATATACTATTGTGACCAGCCTGACCTAAACATCCTTCTGACCTATCAGATTCGTGAATTTAGCAACGCCGTGGTTGGTCATAATGACCAACAGTAGAATTATTGTGATTTCTTCATGAATACGGCTAAGCAAATAAAATAGTGATACTTCTTCCTTGTGGGATATTTGGCATGTCCCATCTTGCTCTCCATGAGACACAGACACATATAGAGGTGAGAGCGAGTCTTGGGGTCAGTGCACAGGCTCAGCCAGTGTCCAGAGGCCTTGGAGTAACTGAGTCTAAGTAACAGCGTCGGCACTCTGCCAGCTACAGCACGTCGATCACAGAGCCACCACCTTAACTGACGTGCAGTAATGTATCATCTGTTAGTCCTGCTTGCGATTGCATTTTCAGATATCAGTTTCGTCGTTAATCTGGTGCCTTTCTCCATCTCACAGTTGTATGGAAGAAGGTCACCCTGGGAAGACCCAGCCAAGTGGGTCATGGACACCTACCCTTGGGCTGCGAGCCCCCAGCAGCACGAGTGGCCCCCGCTGCTCCAGCTGCGGCCCGAAGACGTGGGCTTCGACGGCTACTCCGTCTCACGGGAAGGCCACAGCAAGCAGATCCCCCCAAGCGATGCGGAGGGTGACCCCCTGGTGAATGAATAGCCGCTCATGTCCGGGCCGGGCCTCGGCTTATGCCGTCAGTGTAGCTGTGTGTTTCATTCAGAAACAGCCACTTCTCAGTCAGTGTAACCCCTGTTTCAGTTACTGTATACAGAGGAGATTTGACCGGATGTCCTTATTTCTGCTAGAGTGGGAAGTCTTATATGGATATATAGCCAATGAACTTAAGAAAACAAGAAATTTACAAACGAGAGGAGGCCATTTGGCCCATCAAGCTCGTTTGGGGAGAACTTAACCAATAGCTCAGAGTTGTTAAAATCTTATCTAGCTCTGAGGGTTTTAGCTTCCACTACACTAGCCGGGACACTATTCCATACTCTAACTACACGCTGTGTAAAGAAGTGTTTCCTCAAATTTGTTTTAAAATTTTTGGAGCTAAATCGGAGCTAGATAAGATTTTAACAACTCTGAGCTATTAATTAAGTTCTCACCAAACGAACTAGATGGGCCGAATGGCCTCCTCTCATTTGTAAATTTTTTATGTTGTTATGTTCTTAAGACCACAGTCAGGTTTGTGCTTGTCTTGGAGTAAATGGTAAACAAACGCTTAATTATAAAGTATAATCTCCTTGATCATTTTCGTTAACTTAGACCTATGTTGCTAACCATTATCCTGATTTCCCTTCCCCAGATGAACATGCTGATGCGACTTCAAGAAGCTGCTAACTGCTCAAGCCCCCAGAGCTACGACAGTGACTCAAACAGCAACAGCCACCACGACGACATCCTGGACTCTTCATTGGAGTCGACGCTGTGAATCGATTAGTAGTTTTAAGCACAAGGAAAAATGACTCCTAATTACCAGCAACCAGAGCAAGCTGCTCTCAGAGACTGATAAAGAAATACAGTGGGTGCAGGAAACCCATGAGAGAAAAAATAATTTCATTTTTAACAACATAAACGAAAAAAAAAACTGCACTGCTTTATTTTTTCAATATTTTTGTGAAAGGCTGTTCTTAGCCCTACTCTAGGATGTTAAAGGTACAAGGATCTGGCTTTTGTGGAGCTGATGTCCTGCCATGGGCTTTTCATCCAGCCTGAAGAACATATGCCTCCGTCTCTGTAAACCAAACAATCTTGCTGAACTCCTGCATAGATGTGTTACATATGCTCTAAACTGCAGATGGTGCTAGAAGACCGAAGTGCCGGTCTAAAGTGACCACCCTATGCTACCCCATTTACACAGCCTTGTGCTGCACTCGTGATCTTTCTGCCTGGATGCTAGCCCATCCTAGTCTAGTGTGATCACCCAGTGCCAGCAGAAGGGGCGAGCATTGGTTTCTGATCAAACATGCTGAGTCCTTAGATGTTCTGTGATTCATTGTGGATGATGCATTATGGCTCTGTGACAATTGTGTACTCTCTTTTTAAGGCACAGTTGTAGAGTTCACAGAGATGCCACAATAATGCCATGTAATAAGTGTGATTGGATCCCTTTCCAGGGGCCTCAGGTTTTTAGCTATGTAGGCTTATTGTTTCGGTTGCCAGGGTGCCAGACTGTGATTGAGGGCACAGGTTGGGCCATAACTCTGTTACATGGTGAGCTTTATAGCCATCCGCTGGTGTACCCCTTCCTCTTTAGAGCACTCACAGACACAGCAGTAAGGGGCAGTCAGCTTCTTATAGCTCAGCTGGTGTGATTTGTCACAGAGGAGCAGTCGCAAGCTTTGACACACATTGTTTTGGTGCTGAACTACAAAAATGATGCCTTACCTCTTTTGTAATATTTAACATGCATCAGTGTTGTTGTCTTTTTTTACTTTTAACTGCAGGGCTGTAGTGTCGTCTCCCTTGGCAATTCGCAGGTGAATTTGCAGATTCAAGGTGCTGTGACAATTTCCCCCATCATATCAAAGGATAATGTCATGTTAATAAGAGGGAAAATGAAGGCAACCTTCTTTTGAATCCATATCATTGCTTTGATCTAGCTGCTGCAGCATATACCCGTAGGGGTAGCTGTCAAAGCCTAAAATGGGCTTTGAACCACTGATCAGGTGAAACTGCTGCATCTTTCTGGTCCAGGCCAACCTGAGGACAAAGTTTGGTATTGATGCTCAGACAACACCCACTTTAAGTTGTACTGTACAGATTTAATGGTTACGAAAGACGGCTGAAGATCTGAAGGGGTTGTATACCTCACAAGCCAATACACTTTATGCCATTGTCTTACTTGTTCCACTTTTTTGTGATCTTCTTGTAACTGATGATGGAAATGGTATCAGTGCATGAAATGTGATGGCTGTGATGCTTGTTGCCTAATTTAGGGGAAAGACCTTCATTTTATTGCTTTGTTTCTAATCACTTATCAAGATTAAGTATCCAAAAACATTTGGATATTCAGCGAAGGGAGGGGCCGGGGCCCCGACCTTGCTTTGAAACTAATGACAGCGTGTCTAGTAGCGAACTCATTACAAAAGAATTAACATTGTGTCAATTTGCATTAAGTGTAAATGGGATCCTCAGCCTTGCTTTATTTCAGAGACAATGCTTTATTCCTCCTTTGAAACCCATAACACTGAGCATCTGAAAACCTACTTTTAATAGTATGACATACGGCTTCATTTTTTTCCTCTCGCCATGCTTCTCTCCCTTTCCAGTGTTTGACCTGTTCACTTTGAGTGTTCTTAGTTACTAATTCTATGCAACATTCATTCTGAATTTTAAATGGAAGCCAAATAGTTTCCTAGTATTTGTCAGGACTGCCAAGAATTGTACAGCGACTAAATCAATATGTGAATAGGTTCTGAGTTGTAATTTAATTACAGGGTTTGTTTTCTGTAAACTTTGGCAAAGGGTTCTTATAATTGATACAAGCACAAAGCTTTGGCTGGGCATTTCTTTTTATGGCATTTTCCCTGCAGGAGTCTGGATGTCAATGTTATGGAAGGGCCTCTCTTTGATGTAGTTGTTTTAAAGTAAGGTGATCTGTTTAGCAAGGTGTATTTTGCTACTTACATGTACATTGTAACATAGAGAAATGTAAATATTACAGTGCTATGTTTTACTGAAATTTTCTAGCCGTTTTTAAACAAAACTAGAAAAGTATTTTGTGTACAGTCCTCAGTTCACCTAGTGTGTTCTTTCAGGTTTGTCAGAAATTGCTGTCAGAGTCACACAAAATAAATAAGATCATTGTAATGTTATTAAATTATTCATGATCAATAAATGAATGCTTATTTATTAGCTACTGTGGTGAAATACTTTATAGTCTTTGCACACACACATGTGTGTTTCTGGCTGCATGCATCCATGTACGGTATATGCACATGTTTGCTTTGCCTTTTGAATATAATTTTACCTTAACAAAAAGCTATTATTGTTCAGTCAAATAAATGCTGTTTTATAAGGATGAGTGTAAGAAGGACGGAGTGAAATTGACTGGGTCTCTGCCTTGAGACTTATTAAACCAATTTGGGCATCAGGACTAGTTAACAGGTCCTGTTTACCTCAGGCACTGTTCTTACTTCTTCTGAAATTCTGAAATATAGGTGCTACGATGGATTTTAAAAATCCAAAAGGAATCAGTTATTTTCATGCCAGGTTTCACATTTCAACAAACTAATTGATTATTATTTCTTTACACATTCACAGGCAACATAGTTTGGAACCAGAAATGGAATTTGCCTAAGCTGAACTTGTGTCAGTCTCAAACAGTTTGATGAAAAGTGCATTGACAGGATGCATTATAAATTGGAATATGATATTGTTGCTAACAAGTGGCAGGTCGTACTTAAACACAACAATGTTATATTTTTGATCTACTTATTAATGCTCCTGTTCATTTTGGTTGACTTTTTTCATATGGATATCAAAATGCAAAAATATATTTTAAACACTGCATTCTCACCAATTTGACGAGCAGATTCAAATCCGATCTGTGTCATCACGCACTCCAGAGAGTTGCAACTCTTTGCATTTTCTACATTTTATTTGGCGTTTGTACAAAACATGTAAAATACATACATATTAAAACTTCATACACAGAGATAATAGAAAATAATATCTTTATAATTTATACATTTAACGTCTACATTTCTTTGTTAAAACATTACATTATCTAATGTAAAAGCCATATTGTCACTCAAAATACTCTTGGTATAAAATTTCCAATACAAAAAAAAAATGTACAAAATTCTGTACAGTTCACAAAAGCTGTGCAAATACAGCAAGTTATTCCAAGAAGGATGCATATCCCCCAAAATAAACATTTACATATGGGATATAAGATCGTCCCAAATATGATCCATGTTAACATTCCAAACATTTGCTGCGTTTCAAATTGATTTGATGCAGGGTGTGTGTTGAAAGCAAACTTGGATTCTGATAGCTCTGTCTGAGTTAAGGGATACATCCTCTTATTTACATTTAATTAGTTGTTTCTGTATATAAGGTATTTTATTAAATTTTATATAAACATAATTTATTTATTTTAGATTATCTAGGAAACTGTGATTTCTTCATCTTCCGACTCTGAGAAGTCTGAGTGTTTACTGGATTGACATGGTGACGAGAGGTGTGACTCCACACTGTCGGATAGCTTACGACCAGCGGGGGAGTGACAGAGCACTGCTCGCGGGCTCTCCTCTCCTAAGGCCTCCTCCTCCTCCGAAGACTTCTTCCCAACATCACTCAGGTCTGGGTGAGGGTTTAACTTTGTCGGTAGGGTTTGTTCCCGGCACCCCCCAGAAGACAGAAGCTCTCTTTCTTTGGAATTCCTCCATTTCATTCTTCTGTTCTGGAACCAAATTTTAACCTACAGGAAGCGGCAGAATGAGTTGTTGCATTTCACTGTCCGAAAAAGGTAAGACATCATTCTAAAATATACCACATATTCGACTGTATACATTTGAATAGTTTTATATTTATTCATTTATTTTATCTAAATAGTATACCTGTGAATCTTTAAGGCCAAGCTTGGCCGCCAGCTTTTTCCTGTCAGGCTTGCTGATGTATTTCTGTTTCTGGAACATTTTCTCCAGGGCCTTCCTCTGCACGTCAGAGAAGACAGCCCGGCGCAGCATTCCCCTCCTGGGCTTCCCCCTGGCTGCCAGAGGCCATGAAAATGTGCCTGGGATAGGCACCACTGAAGAAGACGCTATAAAAGAAATAAAGAAGTTACTTGAAAAAAAAATCTTCCTGAAATTCAGTGCATTCTACCTAGAAAAAGGCAGTTTGTTTGGCGGAAATGAAGCCCGAGAGATGCTCTCCGGATTGCTTTTCAAATCTAGGTGTTGAAAAGTAATCATTCCTGTTCCAGGATCTATAAATATTGAATGCCCTTTTTGTTCTTGTGTTATTAAATAGCATTCCGTTTGCGTGGAATGGCACGAAGCAACTAATTAGCACATTGCTTGGTTCCCAATAGCATTGGTATGGTAAAAAGGCAGAGTATCCTTTAAGAAAATTCCAATGAAAAATAGAGGCGCTAATGAAGCGTGAACGGTAATTGTGTAGTAATGAACTAACAGAAAAAGGCTCAGGACAGGCAGCTAAAGCCATATATTATTTTAACAAAAGAGATTTACACTTTCAAACTAAACACAACTGCATGCCAAGATCATTTGGAGAATACTGATGACTGGGGCCTATTTTTGCCCCCAAATCATTTTCATTAAATGAACACGAAAAGCTATTCATATAGCTCAAGTTGTTTTGTTGAAGTATTCATGCAGCCATGAAAAGAATCAAATTCTATTATTATTAGCCGGAATAAAAGCACGAATTAACGACTTTATAGAAGAGATTCCTCTCCACTCCATAATAGGCCTGCACAAGAGCGGGAATTTTAAATCATACTCGATATTCTTTTTTTAAATTTCGGTGTGCAATACAAAAGCAGGCCTATGTAATCTAAAAACGCGTAACTACAATAATTAATTTCCACGCAACTAAACTTTGTTTACGTCTATTTATTCTATTTTAAGTGTAACATATTTTGGTCGTGTATTTAATACAACTGTTCTCCTTCTGTAAATCATTTTTCAATTTTTATATATTCTGTGCTTCAGTTCAGCAAAACGCGCACACCGCACTATGTGGTCTTGTGAGAATATCGAAACGGTGAATAGACCCTAATAGGGAATTAGTCCATGACTGGTAAATGCCTATCAGAAGCATGGTAAAGTCAACGCCGAGTCTGTGTGTGGCTGCCCGGAGGGAGCTGACCAATTGGTCATGGTGCTGAAACCATTGTTAACAATCAGTGGCTAAATGCACTTGCTCTGTGGGAAAACCGGGGCCGTGAAGAGATGCCAAGCAGTTTCGATGTGAGAAGGGGCCCGCCTCAAATTTAGAGCATAACAATTCCGGCTAATTTGTAGATTAGGGGAAACGGTGCAAAATGTCAGCAGTCACTGCTTGTGCTAAATAGGGCATCAAATTGGCGAGACTGATTCCACAATGTTGTACCGCTTCCAGCCTCTGAACCAACAGCCTGTACAACCCCACGGCTTTGCTTGAGAATGTAAAATATGAGAAAAGGAAACAAAAAATCGTGTTCATAGTAATGGCATAAAATAATCAGATGAACCTACCTGGAAAATAGGTGGATCTAATAAATGGGGGGAATGATCCGTCAAAATATGGGAACTGGAAGGCTTTCGGGTGCACACATTGAATAGAAGGGACCGATGATGCTGTAATAAAAACGAAACATGCAAATAAAATTAATTGAAGTATCAGCAGAAAGATAAATGTCTTTTTCAGACATGCCTCGTTTCGTTTCCCACCCCCAAAAGTGTAAACAACACAGATACTTATTATCTTCTAAACTGTCAATCACAATATCAATGCAACAACCGCGCTGCAAAAAAAAAAGTATTCAAAAAAGTACTCAAATGTTTTAGAATACAGAGAACATAGCTGATCGATTCCTGTGAAATCCACCTGCGGTCATTAGTAACGATAAGTCAGGGTATTTCGGCTACAACACCCTTTTAATTAGTACTAAACTTCAGGAAACTGGAAATAACGGATCAGATGCGTGGAACATTACCGTTTTTGGTTGACGGTGCCAGGATCGCATTAACTCCAAACTTCAGATAGTTGGGGTCGTTGTTGGAAGAAAGTGAAGTTTGCGGGGAACATGTTCCGCCTGAGAGTGCCGTGGGGCTGCTGACGTGTTCCGCCGGACTGCTGTTCAGGCTGGTGGCGCCCGTGGTCGGCGGCGAGACGCTGGGCGACGGGACGCTCCGTGACAAGTAGGTCGCCGGCCGACTGATCCGCAGCAAGTCCTCCACTAAGAAACTTGAGTGAGAAGTGAAAGCTGAATGCAAAGACTGCGGCAGGGACAGAGCTGCTGATGGCCGAAGAAGGCTTGGATACATCGCAGGTGGCGCAATAACACTTGGAAACATCATTGCACCGTTTAGGAAAAAGGGGGAAAAAGTATTTAGAACACAATTTTTCAACTGAGAGGAGAGTTCTTCTGTTAGGATCCAAATGGAAAGACTTCCAGTACTCTTCTGGCCGATCCCTTTACATCAGGGGTTTTATAGTGGACTGCTTAGCAAAGCTCTTTCAAAACTGACAGCTTTAACAATGAGGATCAACAAAGTTCTCCACATGAGTTTCTTTCACTCCGGGTTTTAAGGGCCCTGATTGGTGGAATGGTGCAATTTATGATTGGATTAGACTTCATAAGCAAGTAGCAGACAATGTCTGTGTAACAAAGAGGGTGTAGTCATCAATTTTGCATATTGACCGCCTCTCTGGTATTGGTTGCTGTATTGAATCCCAGTAGGTTTTTTGTTTGAACGCGGCGTACATAGGTTAATTAAAAGGCCATTTTAAAAGTTTCAAACGTCGTTTTGCCTTGTGAATAAACATTTTATTAAAAGCATTCACAATATTTATTTGAGCCCCCCCCCCTCCCCCGTCATGCTCATAAAATAGGAGCAGGATATTATTGTAAAATCTGTAAGACGTAAGACGAAATGCCGGTAGAATGACAACACAAAATAACCATATTTGGATTTCTAGTTAAAATCCCAGTTAAAGTAGTCGCGTATAATTTCTTTTTGTTGTTTTTAATGCATTTTTTTCCCTGTTTAACTTGCATTAAATTAAAAAGTACAGGTCAGATTTAGAGGAATTAAATAGGTTCTATGTTATTATTATTATTATTATTATTATTATTATTATTGGTACTGACCATAAAGACGACATTCTGACGAACCACGCGGCTTTCTGTTTCGTTCAAGCGGCTTGTTTTTATTTCAAGTTAATTGTTTACTACAAGACTGCGATTCTGTATAAAGCTTCATTTTTTCCTTGTAATTATTGCATGATATTCTTACTTGAGTTGAGATTTTTTACTGTTTAAGTTACATATTTAGCTTTTAAACATTTTAATGAGTATTTTTAATTTTTTAAATAAATACGTCTAATTGACTGAGGGATTTCATACATTTCAGAAAAACCGTGATACTCTTTATCGAACATTCAGTCTAGTCTTAGTTATGGAATAATGTATTAACAGGATTTCTGGTCACAGAACGCTTTAACAGATGTGTTAAATATTATGAGTTTGAAAAGTCTCCATTCATTTTGCTGGCTCCGCTGAACATTTGCAATGAGAAGTGTGCGGCCCTGGCCGCGCAGGCCTTATCCTATTAACCATGAACTAACTG
The DNA here is from genome assembly GCA_019775915.2 of Cyphomyrus plagiostoma. Classification (NCBI taxonomy): domain Eukaryota; kingdom Metazoa; phylum Chordata; class Actinopteri; order Osteoglossiformes; family Mormyridae; genus Cyphomyrus; species Cyphomyrus plagiostoma. The sequence continues at coordinate 6,781 of JABFEA020003771.1, read as the reverse complement.
TCACCCTCAGCTGTTTTTCTCTTTCTTTTTCCAACACAAAGCTTTCAGAAAAAAATCGTATTACCCAGTCTTATTTTCAATGGACGGTTTTTGTTCTGGCGCTTTAACCGTTGAATAAAAGTGCATCTGCGATTTATAAAACATTGATATGAAAAGACCCTTAAATCTCACATTAAACTCACATTAAAGAGCCATTGAATGTATCGCACACCGCGGCTCTGTGACTCTCTAGGTTTCTTTTTGTCAGCCTATTTTGTAAACGCATTGGGTTTTGTTTAAAATATTTGCAGAGAAATCATGCCCACTTGTGAAATTTTCTAGAAACTCTGAGATAATAAACCGCAAAAACTAAAATGCACAAATTTAAGCATTGATTTGTTCACCTGTACTGGGGCGAGTCCGTATATTGTATGTGTCCATTATCGTCATCTTAATTTAGGCCAACCGGGGTGAACTTTACATATACTGGGCAGCGACATAACGTGCCATATGTAGGCCTATATAGTACAAGTACAGATTAATATTAGAAATATTGTTTTTAAAATGTGTAAACGTTATTTTATAGTAGATAATTGAAATTCTCGTTTATTTGAAACCTTGCTAATAAACAACAATATATCATTTTACAAGACAGGAAGCAGCATTTCAAAGAGCAGTCAGTGATGAGACTGCGCTGGGTTCATAGCAGAGGTTTCGGCTTTCTTTGCCGCAGTTCACCTCTTCAATGGGTCACAAATAAATGTGACTTTCTTTCCCTGTGTTCTTTTGCTTTGGAGCTAGTGCGGCTAATTTCGGAGTTTTTCAGAAGAGGGGGAATGTCATTGTTTGTTAGGCTGGGTCAGGACCATGCTGCGCCACGCGTGGATCCAGTTTAATGTGCACAGACCCGAGGCAGGCCACAGGAGCGTAGATGATATGCGCCCTTGGGAGAAGGCTGATAATGGCCAAACCAGGAAAATCTACAAGATTTTATATTCCGAGGATCTTATTTTTTTGCAGAACTCTTTTCAGTCTGCTCCTTTAAGAGAAGTGAATCCTGAAGTCTAAGGCTAAGACCTGTGACTAATAGCGTCTGACCGGCGTGCTTTCGGTTTTTCACCTCTAACCATTCATTTAAAAGTGGTTGTCTTCAAATGTATTTCTTAAAAGTAATTCCTTTGAAAGTTGTGAACGTGAAGGGAAGAAAAATTTGCTGTCCCGCTTGAGTCACTAAGTCACTGAAGGCGCGTCAAGCGTTGCGGTAATATATGCTTGTATACTAACATAATGTTCATATAGTAGTTGTATTTAGGATAATTATGACGGAAACGAGACACTTATTCTTAATTTACACTTTTCTTTTTTCTGCCGTTTTCAGACCAAGACGGTGAGAATCGTTAACTTGTTTGTATATAGGCTACCTATTCGTTTTTGATGTCTGATGAAATGTTTATTCTAGTTTTTTTTTCTTTTCTGAAGATAAAAAACAGCAAATAAGTACCTGCTAATTATAATGCGCCACTTTAATCATAGTCATTTGAGTTGTATTGTGACGTGGTGATTTTTTTAAAAAAGAAAGGCTACTTAAATATGTCGCATGGTTTTATTTAGTAAAGTTTTTTGAAGTAACAAAATTTTTAATGTAATTCTATAGTCACATAACTATTTCAGAATGAGTTGAATCAATGCCATACATTTAAGGAAGTGTCTTTATATGCATGTATTTTACGTTGTGAAACGTTTTGATGTCGACACGTAATTGTCATACTTGAATAAATACAATTAACGCTTAAACAGGTAATTTGAGGGCTGTGCTAAATCGGAGTAAAACTCCACCATGAAATTATTCCTTTAAAAATACACATTCATCAGATTTGCCTTCGTCTTTCTGACTGACCAAAAGCTGAGCCGTCCGGGGCAGACATATTAAGACACCTAACACAGCATCTTCACAATTCATGGTGAAAATAAGTAACTGTTAGACGTTCAAAGCTTTTTATTCCTCTACTTTGCCCCGAAAATCCCTCTATTGTGCCAATCAAGCAGATGGTTTGCAGGAAATATAGCTTAGCCCTGGTGACCGAAACTAATTTCAACTAGCTTTCCAGGCTTGGCACGTTTGTTTTCCCTTTACCAAATAGCGCAAACAGCTGGCTTTGTTGAATTAAATAAAATAAAGACAAATTTTAAAGATATTATTTCCATATAAAATGTCTAGCCACCCGTCTTACACACGGCCCACCTGTCCGTAAAGCAGAAAACTTGGCTATACATTCAGATGAAAATGTAGCAGAAAGGCAAATGGGAAATCTATACCTTCTCCGAAACCTCTATATATAAAACCATTTGACTAAATATATTAAGACTTTCGACATCGTCTTTTCCTCACTTCTTTTTGGATTTATTACTTTGTTGTGTTTAGGTTATGAGAAGACTAACTTTTTGAAACTTTCCTGATAGTCGGAAGGAAAAATGGGCGTCATTTTGTTAACAAATCTATTTTTTTCTTAATAAATAAATTGGATCATGATACATTATCAAATTTTTCTGTTTATTCAGAGATTATTTGGATAGGTTATATCCTGAGTAATTTATTAACAAAAAAGTCATGAATTGTGATATCTTTTAAAATTGGATGTTTTTAAAGAAGTGCTTCAAGGGGTTTCGAAGCCAATATACATAATTATTAGTAGTACTTTTACATTAATCTAGACGTGCGTTTCATTCATTATTTATGTATCTTATTTATATATTTATCTATTGGAACAATCGCCTAGGGCATAAGCAAAACGAAAATAACGTATGCATCATGTCGGCTAATTTTAATAACATGAGGTAATATAAAATTTGAATAAAAATAATAATAGGCAGTACGTAAAGTCTTTAATATTTGTTTAGTTTAGTGCTAAAATAAAGTTCAGATAGACTTTGGACTAACGACTAGAGAACAAGAGGCTACCAGTCTCATTTCATTTTAATTATATTTCAAGTGCCATATTTGAATATAGTTCAAATTAGCATGATAAACAGTTAAGATTACGCAGTCACAGTTTAAACACCACGTGTGGAGCAGGAGGTCTTTGTTATAACGCCCTGGGTAAGCCTGGTCCGTCCCAGTTCTTGTGCTGTCATCTGTTGGGTAGATCTAGCCCACCGCATGATGCACAAAAAAGATCCGGAGGCCGCAGAACACTGAAAGGTTTAGCGACGCCAAAAGAAAATTTGACAAGCATTAAATCGATATTAACTTTGCATTTAACATACCACCCGCCCCCCACTTTTTAAATATGAAAAAACATATCCCTTTGGACAAAGCCTTCCAGTCTATTTGGATTTCAGCGCACCTGTTCTTTGATTTGCTGGCGGCAGCATCAGAAAACGTGTGTGTGTGTGCGTACGTGCGTGGATTATGTTTATATTACGTTGTGGGGACCAAGTGTACCCAAAAAAAAACAATTATTTTAACTTTGTGGGAACTATTTTTCAGGTCGCCGCAAAGATCTGTGAATGCGATCAAAAAAGTAAAAATGCCACAAGTCTCGTATTTTGTTTGGTTGCTTATGGTTAAGGTTAGGGCTGGGTAGGGGTTAAGGACGTCATGTGGGGATTAGAGTTTTCCCCATAGAAATGAATGGAGAGTCCCCACAAAGATGAGTACAGGTCTCTCTCTCTCTCTCTCTCTCTCTCTCTCTCTCTCTGTGTATGTGTCTTTGATATAGCTTTTATAAGGTAGAAATGCCAGTTACGCGGATAGATAGAGCTGAGTTTGTAAAAGATTCACTGCTGTCAGGTAGGAATTGATTACAAAACATCTTTATAAGATATACATCCTAATAGGTAAACACACACACACACACACACACATATATATATATATATGTATATACACAAAAGGACTAGGCATAAGGAAAAAACCCTAAGGTGTAGCATTATTTCTAAATCAGATATTTGCTATTAAATTGGTTTCTGATTCTTTCACAATATAAAGTTGGAAATTCCCGCCTTCCACAGAGATTACGTTGAATTTGGGAGGACATATTCTTGATACATTTAAATTACAGTTTTTTGTTTCGTTTTACAATTTCCACTTTATGCAAGGTTGTGATTAAAATTTAAATTATTCGGTGCATTTAATTTAATTTACTGGTAAGATTAAATGTCTTTTCATGCTTTATCACTCCCTAGAATCAATAGTAATCACTCAACACTCAAGTATAGGTATATTTTTAAATAACATATTTTTAGAAGTTCAGTTAATTTATATTTAACAACATTTTCACTTGATGAAATGATGCATTCCATCGGGCTACTTAAATAGTAGCTCAGAATGAATCCTTTTGAATGTTTAAAAAGCCATTCGTTGTAATTTCATATTTGAGAATTCATTGTTATATTCTGCAAATAATCTTAAGCATCATCTAGAGTTGTAGTTCTCAACATGGGCTGCGATCCAAAAGTAGGCATGGAGCCATTTGCATTGGGTCATGCATCATGTGGTTAAAAAAATAGTCTGTTTTTTTTCCTTACATCTGAGTTTTGTTTTATTGCCAGCACACTCCCCCTCATTTTTGGTGATGTAAAGAAACAAACAAATAAATAGACAAACAAATACATAAGGACATAAATACAACAGCAAAAAAGCCTTGGGATTGTGGCTTAATGACTGAGGAATAATGTGGGTCCTGAGGCTGGACCAGTTGAGAAGCACTGATTTAGAGGAATTGAAGTTTGGTTCTGTTTGTATGTATACATACATATCAATATAAGCGTAAGTCTTAGGCACTCAAAGAAAATGTATTTGTCACAGTCATTTTGTATATTTGTGTGGGTAACTCTTTTCGTTTAACTCTTTATTGATATCTCAATAAATATACAGGAAAGTACATTTCTTCATAATAATATCATCATATGCATCATCATCGAGCCAAGTCAAAGATGAACTATTGACAGTTTTAATTTACTCTCTCAATATTTTTCATATATATCATTCAGAATTGATAGTCATTTAGAATTTACCACGAGCTGAGTTGTAAAGTATGTACATTTTTCCTCCAAGAGTTATTGTGGTTCATGTTAGTGACCTTTTATTAAATACATTTTCTGAAAAAATATCTGGATCAATAAGAGGTTTCAGTTATGTTGTGATTAGCCATGCAGGCTTTCCTAAGAACGTGCTGACCTACGTATGAAGTTCTAAACTCTCTGCAACACACTCTGTTATTGTGCATATTGTAGTAACCCTTGTATCATGGGCTCTCCATACAGTTTGTTCATTGTATTGCATCTATGAAAGTGACTTGATGCTACCTGCTGTTGATACTCTATTCTCATCCATACCTTCTAATTATCTTTGTCATGACTTGCCCCAAGATGTTGAACACAGGAGATATCTTTCTCCTGACTAGCCCTTAATTAAAAATGCTAATTTAGACTTTCATTTGAATTTGGAGTTGGCACATTGATAGAAAAAGCTAGATTCAAATTATTATATTACTCAGTCAAAACTGACCACGAAGTAAACATCTTAGCATTAGGATTAACACACCTAAAAATTCTGGTCATATTAAGAATATAGGCTTACTTTTTATGTTACTCTTCAACCCCTAGAATATTGAAACTTGAGGCCCAGCTATTGCTTAATATAAAAATAAAAAAAATAAAAAAACAACATCTTGGCTGGTGGTTCTGAAAATAAATGGAGAATTCGCTCATTAGCACTAGCTTGGTCATGGGGGCTCACTGCAAATCAATGTGGCAAATGTATTTTATTCAAATTTTAATCTCATTAGGCCTTATATAGAGACACTGATACGGTGTGCCTTTAGAAAGGGTCTACTGCACCTGGCAGGTTGTTTAGGAAAATCTTGTAAACGCCTCTAGTTAAAATGTGCTCCAGGGAAGCCAAAGCGTCGCTGCGCAGCATAAAAAAGGACGATCTTTGTGGTTGTCAAAACTGGTTTAATTTAAGGGCCTTTAGGCAACAAACCATCACCCCCTACACAAAAAATGACCCCTCAGTTATGCTAACCTAAGCGTTATTCTTGCTGATAGTTATAATGGGAATGCGGTGGAGAAACCTTCTCAATAATATTCAGGAGGGTAGACACAAAAAGGCACTTTCCCTCTGAAGGAGGAGCCCTTTATAAACCTGGGTGCTTGTATGGGGCTCTGGCGTAGCATAAGGCAGCATCGGCAGTTTGGTCCCATCAGCACAATCTTTATCTTTGTTTTAGGGCTGGACTTGGAAAGCAAAGGAAAGCACCTTGTCGAAAGAGGCCCATTGAGAATGGGTGACGGGTTGAGCGTGGGGGCTGCGCAGTGGTAGCGTGGGTGCTTGTTTACCAAGGAGGAGCCAGGCTTGTTCGCCGGCCGCATGAATGGGGGACGCCAGCGCCTCTTCGCTGGCCAGTATTGATGTGATTTAGCCGAGTAATCGGATTGTAAGCGAGCCATGGTATTTATGTCAGTTCGCATTTCGTCAAACAAATAATATGCATGGCCGCGGAGTGCGGATTCGGTATTGAGACTTTGGCCCACGGTTCAATGTTAAAGAAACCCAAAGCCTCATTTAATTCAAATATAATTCTCACTCAAGCGTTTACTGATTGATACATTTGCATAACAGCAGAAAACCTTTGCCTTTTCAGTGGTGGTGTGTGCGTGTGTGTCACAGAGAGAGAGTGTGTGCATGTCTTTTTTGACAGGTTCCCTGGCCTCACCCCTGTTAGTGAAGTCTACTTTGTGAGGAGCGAGACTTTCTCTCATGGATAATCAAGGAAGGTGAGAGAGATGGCGGGCGGGC
>JABFEA020003770.1:0-15785 GCA_019775915.2 Cyphomyrus plagiostoma | reverse complement strand
AGCCCAGGCGGAGACTCGAACCTGGGTCCCAGAGGTGTGAGGCAACAGTGCTAACCACAGCACCACCGTGCCGCCCCCTTAAAAATTAATATGTAAAATAAATTAAAATTCAAAAATACGACAGCATAGCAATTGTAATGAACTAAATCCCATCTAAATCCCATGTTCTCTATTATCGAATGTGGTCGCATATCTGTAAAGACAGTTATTGGTTTTTAGCCTGGTCTAAATTACCTGGTAAGAGGTAATCACTGAGCTGACTCTGCATCACTCCAGCTGTGCACGTACTTGGACGATGTCGTCTCAAAAGAGTTAGCATTGTCTGATGTGTTTGGTATGACAGAGCCGACACAGTATTGGTCTCATCAATTACTTTCTCTCTGGCGTGATGTATTAGGAAACCGAAATATCCCACAGCTGCCGATGACGCCTGATCATGACCAGCAGTATCCAAATCACCGCCACAATCAGCATGATTTTTCTGTGTTGAACATCTACTTCTGAATTTAAGGTTCTGTTCATGTCAAGCAATGGATTCATTCGTTTCATTGTGTGCACCGAACCAAAAATGATGTAACCAAATGGCACACGACAAGTGTGTGTACCGTTACCGCCCTACTGACTACTGCACTGGGATTCTAACTGACAACCTCCTGATCACAGGCTCAGAAGCTTTAGACACTTGGATATAAAGGGATTACAACAAATAGCTAATTAACAGAAGTTGACTCAACATCACCATCTCTGCTAGACACCGTTTAATGATGCCTAACGGGACACGTACATCGGCAGGGTGTCGGCACAGCTGTAGGGCAGCTCCTACAGGGACGGCTTACCCCTCGAGAGTAGGCACACCTTCGGGCCTGCCCGCCTGCCTCCGCAGCACGTGGCGCCCTCTCGGCTGTCTGGCTCCATAGCGCTGCCGCGACGCCAGTTCACGCTCCCTCCGATTTTCTGCCTCTCGGTTGTCCTCCGACGGCAGTCCTGCGCCGAAGTCAAAGCTCTCGTCAAAAACCCCGAGAGCAAACTGGCCGTAACCCGGGGGGAATGTAAACAAGTGCTGGTCCAAATTCTGGGAAATGGGAAGAGAAGAAGAGAGGCGATTACAAATGTGCAGGCAGCCCTCAAAAGCCTCACCCCCCACAGCACACAGTCCTTCCCTGCTTGCAATCTTTCCCAGAATGTGAGCTGAGCTTATCAGGAGCCTTCTGGAGAATTTCAATACTCTATACTTTATGGTCTTCTCAACATTTGAACACGAACCGTTACTATGCACATGCAGACATAATTGGCTTCTCAATGTTTTAATATCTTGAATGAGAAAAAAAAAAAAACTGCTACCAAACCTCGAAAGGATGCTGGTTCTGATCGCTGCCAGTGGCAGCGGATGTGGACCCATTTTCGGCACTGGCCAGAAACAGAGACATAAAAAGGGAGTTAATTCAGAATTGAGACTATGGCTCACAAAGCAAGCGAACAACCTAGCGTGAGCGCGGTGAGGAAGTTCGGAATGATCCGGAAATCTCAAAATGAGAAAATGCTGAAAAAGCATCTGCCCTTTATATCATATTTGTGTGTGTTAACATGCTGAATGGACATTAGGCAGTTTGCAGGAAAGGGGAAACACACAAACATTCACCATTTTCTTTGATTTAACAGCATGCACATTCAATAGGAGGAATTATTTAAAATCAAAAACCAGCATCAAACCCCCTTATGCCAAATACCTTCTGTCCTCTGGTAATTCTTCAATAAAGCCAGATTCACACCGTGGACAAGTATAGTCCTGCAAACCAAAACATACAGACACCACTATCAGAATAATCTGTTTCAATTTTAAAAAATCTAATATACCTGCCTGCCATTCAAATATCCAAAAAACAAAATTAAATGGTATGTAACACAATTAGTGAGGGCAGTTAAAGTCACTACCAACTGAAACGAGAAACACATAACTTCTCATAACTAATGCTACTTATGGTATATTACTGCAGGGTAGTTAAACCCCGAACTATTACTTGCACAAAAACAACTCATTTCATTGTGAATGCAGTGAAACGTTGCATTCAGTCACTTTCAGGCAAAATCCTATTTCAGAGAGCAGAGCGTTGTGTATGAAGAGCCCATCTGTCAACTCTGGAACATGATGGAATCAGAACGGAAAACACTATTTACAACCTTACAAATGACTACAGTATATAAGAGAGCAACACACACTCATTCTGGTTTACTTCAGCTAAACCAAAAACAATTATGCTAAATCTTAAATGCTAATTTTATATTACACATTACGTTTTATAGAACTTGGGGATAAGCAGAGGAACTTCAATCGAACATGCAGTTGTAAACGAAATGAATGGACTGCGCATTACTAACATATTACATAATGATTAGATAATTCTATATTAAAAGATAACATTCCAGACCAGAAGCATTGCAGATCAATTCTGTCAATTACAGTATTCAATTATTAAAATGAAGAATATGCCGCAAGTTATTTAATGTTTTATTACAAATATACTAGTCTAATGCATCCACGTGGCCGTAACATAACGAATATAGCCGTAATACAAATACGAACCCCTGTTTGTGTTTAAGGATTTTCCGATGTCTGATCAACACCACCTTCATGAAATCTTACGTGAAAACCAAATTTAGACATATAATGACGCATAAAATACCACATGTGGACCACAAGCACTGCACGTCAAAGACAATTAAACACCGAAGACAGTCTCCTTTGACACGTGTTACACCACTCGGTCCGGCCGTTTATTTACTTTACAGTTTACATAGATTACTAGGAAACTGGAATTAACGGCTTAGGTTAGCTATCTAACTAACTGTTAAATAGAAGGCGACAATCACAGCCGTAAGTGGCTGACACAGCCAAATCCCATTCACGAGGTGCAATATGGAATGTAGCTTCATTTGGTTTAGCAATAAAGGGCGAAATACAGTATGGGGCACCATCCGATAAATTAAAACATATGTATCAAGAGTTCATCTTTAAGATAAAGAAACCCCAAAGCGCAGATGACCAGTAAACCAGGTATCTAGTCCCCCTCGTCATTTTCTGTAATACCCTTCCGATTTTGGTACAATGTGACCAGTTAGCCAGCTTAGCTGTAGTTGATAGACAGCATTATATTAAAGACACCTCATGGATATTAATACTTTCTTTGGGGGAGAACCGTGAATCGTACTAGGGTCCAAATGTACAAAAGTCCGTGGGACCACCAACTACCAGCACGGACAGCTTGTGAATATCAGGCAGAGGCCTCGCCTGTCAGCTAGCTAGCAATCTAACATAGCTGAGCAACGAGTAAGGCTAGCTGCTAAGGCAGATCACCACGTAGCAGCCAAATCAAGGACCTCAATGGCAATTCATCAACAATTTATATGTCCTTCAACAGATACGTTACTTCAGCGCCTTGTCCGCAATACTTACCGGCAGACGAGGGCTGATTTCAGCCGAACATCGATGACAGAAAAACCGGCTAGGCTGTAAGGGAGCTTCCGCCATCTTCAGACCCACCGTAACGCAGACAAAACCGACACGGAGTGCGTACGGAGGCCTAAAAAGGACAAAAGTTACTGAATCACCAGAAATTTCCTAACGCTATATGTCAGACATTCCAGTCCATTTGGCAGCCGTTTGTGGGGGGGAGTTCTACAAAAAAAAAAATGTTAATTCTTAAACTTAGATAATGACAAAAAAATAAGTGAATAAAAACAAGTTTAATGTATAAGCTGCCTTAAAATTTGCTCGACAAAAAGAGAATCAAGTAACAATTTATCCCTGGTTATATTTTTGGGAAAAACCAAATGAATACATGATTAACAGTGTTCTTGACTTCAGCAAGTTGAGAAAACGTAGCAATGTGGTCAAAATAACTGAAAATTCAAAATAATTCAGACTGCATAACGCTGTATTTTTAATACGTATTATCGCTAGGGGGCGCTACCGGGAAAATACTTCATGATATTGTACTCTTATGTTAAAGCGATATTTTAAATATTAATTTAATTACAGAATATTTGTTTGCTAAACCCACAAACTCCAGAGTACATCTACTTTTTACAGTTAAGAGACTGTTCCCACATATATTATTGAATAACTAAATTTGTTGCTTTAGATATTCTGCCTGCGTGGTGTAATGATGGAATTTACAGGAACCAAGAAGCAGACTGCTCCCAACTGCTGCAGTCCGCCCACAATTCTCCTGTCTCTCCCAGCATTCCGTCTGTGCTCTGGGGATTGCTGCAAGGCGACGGAAGGCAACGACCAAGGCACCAAATATATTCATATGGATTAGGAGTGCCACCCTCAGTTTTAACTTGATCAAAGGGCTGCATTCACACCACAGACAGGGCGAGGGATTGACAGAACATTGGCAGAGCTCCCTAATGTCCCACACCAGAAAGAACGCAGATGCTGATTACAGCTTTTCCCACTGGCCTTGAAGTGTGCTGTGTGCATCATGTGTTTTCCTGTCATGTAAGTTCTCCACTAAAGCATAATTCTTTAACAAAGAAGGCTGGCCAGATGGGCAAATGATCACCAGACAGACCCATCAGATTCATTTAGCGGCAAAGGGAATTAAATGGTTGCCAGATCACTTGGAAATAAGAGACACCTGCGGCAGATGGTTGTTCTCAGGCCAGACATGGGCGACTTGCTCAGCTCGCCCGTTTGATGGCCATCAGACTCACAGAAGGCCAGCAGGAAGAAAAAGTACAGGCCTAAATGAAAACAAACTCAACTCAAAGCAAGAGGCACAATATTTTCATATTTTTTACGCTACACTTTAGCAAACACTTCTGTCCAAAGCCATTTACAAAGCGAGGCAATCAGCACATTGTGATGCATTGAACTCAGCAAACCATACAAACCTTCCTACCTATAGTTGCGTTTTCTCTAGCAAATTCACCTCTGGCCTGCCTCCACACCAGGCAGCATCACAAAGCTTGTTAATTGATAACTGGCATAAAGCGCTAACTGCACGCCTCTTTCCTCCATTCATCAATCTTCCAGCTGCTTATCCTGGTCAGGATCACCGTTTCCCTCCATTTGTTAGGAAATGGTTCATTATCTGCCGAAACAAGCTGATTATGTTCATTTTGCCGCGAACAAATGAAACGAGCCGTATAAAAAGTCTAAATGCAATATATGTATGAGGAAATACTGTGGGGGCCTGATAGATATCGGGAGAATGAAACGAGATAAAGATACAAAAACAAATACTTCTTAGGTACTTCATATAATTGGAAATTGCCACTGGTGGCTGGTACTGCAACCTGGGGGCATAAATATAAATGCAGTGTTTCAACCGCAAAGGCTTCATTTAGGCCTAATACTGCGATGAAATTTACGTTCAAACAGGATATAAAGAAGTACATGGGAAAGATCATTGGCAACCTTTGAACTGAAACATTCTGTTTTTCCACTGTCATACCAAACAAGATGTAAGTTGAATGATGCTGGATCTCTGTTTTTCCACTGAAATCTGGAAATGGGACTGGGGCATTGACTGTAAGGTTCTGCCATCAAGGATCTCGGAATTACAGTTATACACTGCTGCTAATGCGTAATATACGGGAAAGTGTCCACCTGAGCTATCCCATCCGATACAAAATCTCAATCAAAGACATTTCAGCATCTGCCAGATAGATTACAAGCAACCAAGCGAACCCACTCCACGGCTTTAGCTGAAACAACGGCTCGACGTTTTAATTTCCGAGTCATTTTATATCTAGCCAAAATCATTTGTAATGAAGGGTGGCAGATTCTACACACAAAACGCTTTAACTTTCGTGCTGTGGCAAGCATATAGGTTTCACTGCGAAAAGAAACAAATCATCAGTCAAGAGTCAAATCACTGGATGCATTTAGGCTACTTAACACTATATTTGCTTACTCCGTTTTTACATTATCTCCTGAAAATCACTGACAAGCATGTGGAAAACACATTAAACATAGGCCTGTGTATTCTTTAACTGCATAAGAATTCGGGATGGAACAAATTTCTCAATGCGATGCCAACGTATAAAGTATCTGTTGCCCTGTAGGAGGCAGACTCCTGTCCGGTGGGAAGTTCAGAGAGCCTTGCGCTGCGTCCCACGAAATACAGTAATGATGAAAAATCGTTTACTGTACAGGTCACCCTCGTTCGGCATGACTCGATAGCAAACCCTGACCATAAATTCAGTGTTTAAAGTGCACACGTGATTACTGAAGATACTGAAGAAAAGTGAGAAGATTATTAATAAAAAATAACATCCTTACACACCAGTAGGAACCTGTCACTAAATCTATTCTGTATTAAAATCCGGATCAGTAAATCCGGATCAGTTTGATTGGGTGCATTGATTAGTAAATGAAACACTGAATGTTTACATTTGTTATTTTTTATTTTTATCTAAATACGATGTATTTCATCATCTGGCGTTAACATTTAGCATTTGAATAAATACAACAGGTAGCCAATAAACGTGACTAATCCGCATAATCATCCTTATGCATATAGGCCTAATTTTTTTATTATTAGAGATACAAAACCTAATAATTCTGTACGTTATTAGCGCTATATATACTTATTTAAACATTTTCTTTGTCTGACGACCCTGCTTTGTGAAAGGTGGTGCGATTGTCAATACAATGTACTGTGGAATAGGAAATCGCATAATTTTCTTAATGTTAAAATGCATCTTACATGTAATAATTAAAGGCGCCAACTAGTATAAAAAGTATTGTTTTCATGACCTTGGGGTGAAATTAGAGTACATTTAAAAACGGAAACGCATTCCCTTGGCTTTTGGTTCTAAAGGCAACGATCCACCAACCCTTTTGAAAGCCAACAATCATTAACTTTTTTTTTTTGTGGAGACAATACGAGGTAAGACTTGAATATTTTCCAGCTACCTGTTATTGTCGTTGATATGGAGAGACGTCAAAGATTTTTGTGCGTTGAGTAGGCCTATTGGGGTCCAGACCATTCAGAACAAGTAGGTCTACAGGTATGACTGGTTTTGCTTCCATGTCGACTGTAAAATGAACGGTTACTTTAGCCTCTGGAAATTGACTCAGACATCAAAAAGCTATCCGTCCTAGCGTTACAACTGGCTGAGAGCATCGCCCAGCCCAACAGCATAATTCAGTCTAGCCAAAATATTTATAAAGAGGCGGACGGGGATCACTTACAAGACATTCATTGACTTCAAGGCTGCTGCGGAGATAAGCTACTTATTTTGTCATCGGAACTTTTTCTTTTTTTTAGGCGGGACGCGTTTTACTGCCAAGTACTTTTTAAAAACCATTTTTAACTTTTTGTATCACAATGTGCCTTTTAATTACAATTAACATTCTGGTAATCGTTTCTTTGTGGGAAATCTTTGGAAGATATCCTGCATATGGTGAGAACGGTTTCTGTTTTAAACTGTCTGCTCTAACAGTGTACTGTGTTTTATGAGTGTAGATTCTGAAAACAATACATTGTGTACAATTTTCCAACTACCACTGTAGTCAGCGTCTATTACATGAGTTACGTGAAAATCTGCCTACTGTAATGTCATTAGTCTCATGACAAATAATTCTTGTCTTGGCATAAATGTTTCTTCTTTGTGTTCGTATTTTAAAGAGATTTCTAGGTACGACCCCTTAAAGTTATGTTTAATCTGGTTTGTATGAAAACATGCTCTTTATGGTTTTCATAATAACCAGTAAATATAATAAATAGTAATTAATTAAGAGGTAAGAGTCACAGCAAATCTTTTGGTCTGATATTATTTCATATGACTATTACTACTTAAGAACATTCAGATATTACATGTAAAAATCTACCTAAATAAGGCGAACTTTCGGCCATATTTTTAAATTGAGTATAACAACGAAGTTTAAGATTTCGGTTTACCAGTTGATTAAACATTCTTTCTTGTGCTGTTTTTTTTTTATTTCTTACAGGTTTTACTTTAATTGCATTTATACAATTATATAACTCTCTTACATTTTATGATTTGACGTGCGATTAAATACTAATAATAGTTATATTTGTATATATAACTTTATATATTATTTGTGTGTGTATATATATATAAATTTATTGGGTTTCTCGTTTATCACATGAGAATTTTTTGCTTAACTTCAGTCAGAATTAGGTTATTTGGGGGTCATTAATACATTTAGAAACTGCGAACGAAGTAGATTAGGGGCACATTTGAAGGCTCCCGTGGGAGCAGTGTAGAGGGTTGAATGCATGACGGACTCAGTTTAATATCGTGTCGCTTGTGCGTAGCTGGGACCTGCTGGCTCCAGCAGAGTCAGGAGCCTCGCTGCGACATGGTGCTGATGCGAGGCGTCGGCTACGAGGAGTGCTGCTCTAGTGGCCGCCTGGACACCGCCTGGTCCAACACCAGCCTGCCCATCAACGAGGTCAGCCTGCTGGGCTTCTTGGGAATCGTGTCCTGCAAAGCTTGCAAAGGTAAACCAGACTGCGCCACCTGAACTGATCTCATTTCACACGTCGCACATCCTCGTTGCTGTTTTATAAAAACTCTTGATTGGGTGCATCAATACGCATCTCTGAGATGCGAAAGCTGACAACTGTCATCGTTATCGCGGCTTAAAATATCGTGCTTGCAGCAATTTAAGCATCCAGTATTAAATCCCTGCAAATATCAATAAACAACTACCTTTGGGCGCTTAAGTCAACCTGTAAAACACGCGAAGCGCACCCGTACAGGGCGTCGAGAACCAACAGTTTACACAGTGTCTTTGTCAAAATTATTCTCATTATTTCAAATATCTGCCGGGGCTCAAAGGCAGATGTCAATCTAATTCAATCCAGCTGTTTTATGTCGAATTCACTGTTAGAAGTATGAACTAGGTATCAGTTTAGTCAAACATCTGATGTGTTTTTATTAAAGGTTTTCGAAGCATTGCATGTATTGGTCACTAGGCAGATTGAGAGTTTCTTTAAACTCAAATGTGGAGAATCCTAAAATTTGGAAGTTCATTGCTTTTGAAATTTTCTTTAAAAAATACACATAACTTATAGTCTTCTTGTGGGGGAAAAAACTTAATAAAGTTTAATAAAAAATGCCTACATTGTGGGGTTTCATCTCAGAGGAAATGAAAAATCAGAGATGTGGTTTTCCTATATGATTTCATCAAGATAAAATAAAAACATCACAGAACCGCAGAGATAAAACTGCTTTTTGGTCACATTTTTCAGATGGAATTAACTGAAATTGTCAGTGGCTGCTATTTAAGGATCTCATTAACTGGTCTCCTCAGGATCCTTAAGGAGGTTCCATTTATCTCCACTGCACGTGTCTTTGGGCCTCTTGAAATTAAGTTGCTATTAGTATAATTTATTAAATAGATTGCACTATAATTTCAATATGACGTTTGCGCACGTTTCAAGACTCCCTGGGGAAATAATTCAGATAATACAGAAATCTTACTGACAGCTTAAAACAAGATATCCTAATGCAATATATAGTTCTGAGCAGTCTACTTCTGTTCTGGGATCACATATGTGTGATGTTTGGGTGAAATTGTGTTTTACCCAATGATTTGAATAAATACTTCTGCTTAGCACAGATGATGAGGGAACCTTATCATAGAACTTGGTGTTAGATTAATCAAACTGGCCACTTCCTACTTTGCAACATTGTTGCAGTCATAAAGGGTGAAAATCACTTTTAAAAATACAATGAACACACTGTGTTCATTAGATATACCCATTGTATAAATGCAATTATAGGTATGTATTGTATTTAAGGAACGAACATATATGCTGCATGATAAAGACATTAATTATCCAGATTAATTGTAATTGTAATTGTGTGATAATCATGTAGATGACTATGGTTACCTAATGTTTTCTCGTATGTTGCATCTGATAAAAAAAGGGCTTCTTGAGGTGAAACAGGCACCAAATCTCCTTCACCATCATCTAATGCTTCCACATGAATTATTTCCCAGTGTTTGCTGGAGAGCCGGCCAAAACGTCCTCTCTGCAAGAAAAGAATGAATTCCAGTTTACCGCAGGAAAAAAAAAATGCTTACCACATGCCCAGAGGTCTGTTCCTCATAATGCGGAAGACTGCCCTGAGTCTCGGCCATTTGAAAAGGACCGAAACGTAATGTATCATGCGCTGCAGATTTAACTGGCCGCCCTTTTCTTACATCATAAAAGAATATGGATGCCCTGGACCTCACAGGTAGCACCCCATAATATTCCTCATATGTTTGCCGTTGCTGTTAGGTGCTTCAAAGCATTCCTACACTTTGACTGATGTTGATCATTTGACCTGTAATTTTCTATATGTTACATCAGTTCAAAGACGGATAAATTGCAACTTGCTGCCAGTAGATGTGACAGAAGGAAAACGGAAACGAGTCTCCCAGGCTTCCCCAGGGACGAGGAGATCTCTTACTCTTCTGTGAAGTGCAGACTGAAGTTGATTTGGTGATTTAGGCTGTTGAAATGGAGAATAGCAGGATGTTAAAACAGCCCTAGTGGGTCCTGGGAACGGAGGTAACGTCGCTCCTTCACATCGACGTGGTCCCGTGTGGAAGTGCCTGAAATTCAGTTTTCGGATGCATGCTGTGTTGGCTGAGTTATGCTTTTCACATATCAATCCCAGCCTTACGTCAGTTATAGGCTGTGAATTTAATGGCTGTGTTAGTTCACCAAAGCATTCAATGTTTGGCCCGTCTTGCAGTCCCATTCCTGACCCTGTACCCATACTGCGCAGAAAGCGAGTTTTTCTTGACGTATCTCTACGCTCGCAGAGACAGGAAAAAGCACAAACACTCGCAAAATGTCTCTGCGTCCCATTGTAAACAGTTGCATTACCCACTGTAAATACATTGTCTGATGAATCATCCCCCAGCACATGGGCCAGGCATGATGATCTTCCTGGCTCCTCTACATCCCAGACCACACATTTGGACAAGGGCGTCAAACCTTTGTGTGTCTTTCATGCCGTTGAGTCAAAGGCTACAAGGGTTTAGTCACTTCAGTAACGCTACAATTTAGGCTTGAGTCAGTTCCTTACTGAGGGCAGCGCTGCACGGTGACAGCAGTAGGAGGTGCCCGGGACGGAGGGGAAGCTGAGTGATGTGACAGGGAGATGGGGGCGGGGACTGGGGCCTGGTTGGGAGAACAAGAGCAGGAGGAGAGCTTCGGGTCAAGGGGAGCAGACAGCAGATGTAGCTCGGGGAGAGATCCTGTGCTGTGTGGACCTGGGTATCAACGCGTGGGTGTGTGTTCTGTGAGAGACACAGAAGTCAGTCTCTTATGATGGGTAATAAGATACAGGTGAAATGAATCGATGGTCTGGCCGCTTGACTTTCCCCTGACCTGGTTCATCATCCTTCCACCCACAATACAGTCTTTACACATATAACCTCTAATAAATACAGTTCTTTTCATATTTCCTATCACCTGCATATAATCATTCTTCTTTTTTTGCTTCTATCCATTCCATTCACCCCACTGTCATCTGGTTGCATGATACTGTCACCATCATTACTAAGCATGATTCCTCAACCACTGTCTGTGATGCATAAAATATGCCTGTTCTACCCGCAGATCCTCAGGGGCCCAATAGCTGGAAGCACAAATCGTGCCTGACATTCGTGCCCAGAGAGCTCTGGTGGTCGGTTCACCTCTGTCTCCTTTCACCACCTTCTTTTGACCACTCCTCCCACCACTGACCTTTGTGTGGTGAAGCAAGTTCACGTCACAGTTAGAACTGCCAATTCCTTTGTGAGTTTACATTGTAAGTCCACTACTCATCTGCTTTGGATTCATGGCTCCACAGATTCTTTAAACAATCATATATGAAGCCCGTCTTCTGCTTCTGCTTTCGTTACAGCTACTTATCCAGCTGTTCAACTGTTATGATTTTCAGTGCGAGGAACAGTTTGAGAATGAAAATAAGAAGCTAAAGAACATACAATGTGTTTTCATAAGTGGCTTGTTCCGAAGCGCATTACAGCCGCTCTTCCGGGTGTGGGAAAATTAGATTCCCTTGAAAGGTGGTTGCAACATTTCCTGGAAGACAATGCATGCAGATGTTCAAATTACAGGCCACAATTACCGAGGAGTAAGTCATAGCTTGTTTATGATAGGCGATGACTCGAGCCCGGCGATCGTGGCCATGCGATGCTGGAAGGTTTGCCTGCGTCAGTTGGCTAGGATCTTCCGTTCTCCCCTGCAGTGAACTGCGAGGGCGTGGACTGTGGCCCAGGGAAGGAATGCAGGATGAAGGCCGGAAGGCCGCAGTGCCTGTGCTCACCTGACTGCTCCAGCTTCACCCGCAAGCAGCCCGTCTGCGGAAGCGACGGCAGCTCCTACCGTGACGAGTGCGCGCTCCTCTTGGCCCGGTGCAAGGGTCAGCCGGACCTAGAGGTCATGTACCAGGGGGAGTGTAAAAGTAAGGCGGGATTTTAGCACCGTGCTAAAATGCACTCACTTGTAAGCAGACTGCCCGTGAGTATAGGTTCCTATCACGGACGCTGGTCATGTGACGTTCTCGCTTCCCAGAATCCTGCTCGAACGTGGTGTGTCCCGGCACCCACACCTGCGTGACGGACCAGACCAACAGCGCCCACTGCGTAATGTGCCGCACTGCCCCCTGCCCCCTGCCCATGGTGTCGGAGCAGTCCATCTGCGGCAATGACAACATCACCTACCCCAGCGCGTGCCACCTGCGCCGTGCCACCTGCTTCCTGGGTCGCTCGATAGGTGTTCGTCACTACGGCCGCTGCATGAGTAAGACCACCCACTTCCTCAGTGCACAAAAAAGACCCACCCGCTCTCTTCACCGCACAGACAAGAGCAACTGCCCTCGCCGGCGCACAAATAAGACCGACCTCCTCTCCTCACAGCCCAAATAAGACCACCTCCCTCACTGCATAAATAAGACCAGAAGCCCCCTGCACTGTACAAATAAAATCAGACCCCTTTCCCTGAATAAATTACACCAGACCACCTGCCCCTTATTGTACAAATGAGACATGACCCACTCCTCACCACACAAATAAGACCACCTCCCTCACCACACAAATAAGACCAACCTCCCTCTGCACTGGATAAATGAGACCCTTCACTATAAGAATAAAACCAGACCACCCCCCACTGTACAAAAAAGTCCAGACCCCCCCTTAATGTACAAATAAGACCACCTCCCTCACCACACGAATGAGACCAACTTCCCTCTGCACTGGATAAATAAGACCCTTCACTATAAGAATAAGACCAGACCCCCCCTCACTGCACAAATTAGACCAGACCTCCCGCACTGTACAAATAAGATTATCTCCATCCTCACTGTATAAATAAGACCAGCTCCCCTCCTCACTGGACAAATAAGACCAGACCCCCCGCCCCACTGCAAAAGTAAGACCGATGCCCCGCCTTAGAGTACAAGCACAGCTGTTTTTCCCTGGAGCTTTTCCTCGGGTTCGAGGGCCCAACAATGGTGCGACAGCTCGTCCCGAGCACCGGATGTGACCAGGAACCTTCCAGTCACAAGCACAGAGGCCGTAACCCCCAGATCCACACACCCCTCTCATCCATCTCCTGCATCCTCACCAGTCAGCCCACAGTCCAAATGGGACGACAGACTTCTCTCACGTTGCGACCTTTTACTTTTTTGGTTGACTTGTATCCCGTGTTTTGTCCTTCAGATGCTCCCAAGCACACTTTGGAGAATGCGGAAAACGCCCTGTAGAAAAGCTTTCCATTCGAGAAGATGGATCTGACAAGGCAAAAATATATATTTGCCTCTCATTTTAATCTCTGAATTAAACAAAACCTTTCTGAGACGCCATATTCTTTTGTAGTGCCTTCTATGTAGAGCGTAATACCTTTGATGAGAGGAAGTGACTGCAGAGAGCATTTATTTTTGAGTAACACATTTACACATTGTTCTTCAGGCTAAAGTAAATAATTCCTTTTAGATGCATGCATCGTGTTTTGTAACAGGGGCTTGTTTTTCGCTGGGTCTGCAAAAAACTTTTTAAAGCGAAAGGTTAGCAACTGGTTTTATCGGGAGGGAATTGTGCATATTGTAAATAAGCATTACTGATATTTATTGGAGGAAATTTGTTTTATTTATATTTTTTCATGTAAACAAACCACACAGAGCTATCATTGGCCTTCTGAGATATATTTATTGTTTTTTTTTCTTGGTTTATGTTTCCAGTCCTAGTCCCACTTTGAATTATCAGCTTTACTTTGCTTTTATTTTACCCCTGTTGCATGTAAGACTTTGCTTCATAAAACAGTTCCTCTGTAATTTACTTCAGCTGACTTTTTGTCCAGTCTAATATTGTTTATATATTTAGAGGCTTTTCATCAGGAAAAAAAATACAATTATTTAATTTAAAAGCAAAAATCAAGAAGATCAAAATTCATTCAGAACAGAAGCAGTGTCTTTTTTTGGAAGTGATACAGAGTAGACAAAGTATAAGCTTTCTAACACGGCAATCTCTGTTTAGTCTTAAAAGTAAATAAAACCTCTTCATCCTTTTATGTTTAAGCAGGAAAATAAATCAAAGTTTTACACAAGCACCTACCGCAAAAGCTGAGACTGTTAACGAGAGCAGCTGTTTTTGCTGAAATCAAGACTCCAGTCAAATGACTGTGTGACGTAGACCCCCCCGATGCTGGCGGTCTGTTTTCTGTGGATCAGACACTAAATTTTATGTGGCCACTTATTCAATTTGCTTTTAATTGATCCCAGTAGTCTGTTGACCTGTTTTGTTAGTACAGTACATATTGTTGTTGTGTGGGATTTAAAATTTCAAGTGTAAAAATGAAAATTTTTCTCCTGCTCCCGCATGTTATCCAAAGTGAATGCTGCTCAGTGTATTTGTAAATGTATTTGATTAATGCAAGCAATGCTTTATGAATATTATCTATTGGTTTATTTACTTTTCTGGTAATCAGTTGTATTTTTGAGTGACAGTATTACTGTCATGGTATTTACATGCTTCATATGTGTTTTTTTCTAAATCCACATCTTACAGTATGTGCTTGTAAAACAGAGCTGCAAGACTTATGTATCTATTGTAAGATTTACAATTTATGAATGTATTTACTTATTTTTATATTTTTGTACTTGTATGTTATCTCAACATAAAAATTGATCTTACACCTGTGTCTTTCAAGGATATAACTGTCTGTATTTGCAGAAAACAACACCTCTGTTGTATTGCATGCATTTTCAGTGTAATGCATTGATTCCTGGTTTCCCCAGGCAAGAAATCCAGTGACGTCTGGTTAATCACAAAGCATTCTGTGGGGAATTACAAAGAAACACTAGAGAAGGGAGTGAAGGTGGCTCTTCATTAATGATACCTGTTAGGTGAGACGCTACAAATTCCGATTGACAATTAAAACACACTAGGAAAAAAATATTCCTATATTGAACTGACTTCCAGGATCATGTCAGATCAGGTCATCAGGGGAGGTGCTAAAGGTCTTTGTCCCCATTTAAACATGTCATACGCGGCCCCCAATTCTGAACAATCAAATTATACACCAAATTTTTGGGGCCCCTGTAACTCAGGGGCCTTTGGAAACGTTCAATGCCCCCACTCACCCCCTCCCTTTACAGGCCAAAATTATTGGTGCACTTACGCTACGTGTAAAATGCGGTGTTTCTATGATCAACAGAGCTGTAAGGTTTTCTATAATAACAATGATAGTTATTATCATCAGGGGTGTAGTTAGAGATTAATTGATATGGGGCTGAGCCTTTAC
>JABFEA020003769.1:0-15797 GCA_019775915.2 Cyphomyrus plagiostoma | reverse complement strand
GACCCAGGCGGAGACTGGAACCCGGGTCCCAGAGGTGTGAGGCAACAGTGCTAACCACTGCACCACCGTGCCACCCCATAATGCAATTCTCATCCCGTAAATGAGAAATGTAAACTCGCAATTGCAGCATTTTCAAACTTTGCGCATTTGAAGTAAAAAAGGGGAAATATTCCAATGGGCGATAGGGTGGCAAGAGGGTGGTAGTCTGGTCTTTAAGGGGTTTTTGTGGCAGTTGAGCTAACTGAAGCAATGTAGAGCACAGCATAAAGAAAAGGAAGAGAGGATAATGAATTATACACTCGTGAAAAAGAAGCTGTGTGTCCCAGAATCAATTCAGAAGAGGCCGATGAAATGTGTTTCACTTTAAAACAATGAGGGGTCTGAAAATAGCCTGAATGAAAAGGTGTGACGCCTGTGATCAATAATTCGGTTCATCCGTCTGGCACCATCTGAGGAATGATTTAAAGGTAAAAAAGCTATTCCCAGGCCTCTGGAAGATATTTAGTACGGTAAAATATTCGATGAAGGGATAGAAAAGGGCTGTAGTGTTTGCTGCTATAAATTATTTGCAAGACGATAAAGTCAGAGCCGCAACAGGGTCAAAGGGAAATTCTCAGTGTAGTCACACAATGCGGAAATGCTTAGGCTTATCAAGTAGCTTTGTGCCACTGCAGTAAAAAGATCATTTATGCTTTATTATAAAATTACTATGACTATTGGAATACTTATCTGTTCCCAGAATAATAAAGCAAAATTATGTAATATGCAAATTGTGGCATTCATTTTTCTTCTTGCCTTTTTACATATTAAACATTAACTGAATCTTTGAATTATCAAGTTTTTTCCCTAAATGGTTGAATTCAGGGTAGAAAACAGAGTGAAACGAGATGACATCACGCCACCAAAATAAATAAATAAACCGTGGCATTACAATGGACTTTGATCCAAGAATACCTTCCGGGTGCACGATTGCATGGCAGATGGTATTTACCTGGCATACACAGCTCTCCTACCACAACCATCTTCACAGCTCTACAGCTCTTCCCTTACTTACTCATGTAACCTGATATTCTCACCATTAGATTGGTCGGATTGGCTCTCATCAAAACATGATGGACTTACTCATCAATTACAAGACGAGAATTCTAATCAGTTAGAAATTATCCTGATGAAATCCATGGAGCCTGGGGCATGGCAGCATTCCCTCAGTCTCTTCCAGACATACCTCATCATATTTAGCTCTGCTGCTTGGTTCCTTAAATAATCATTACTTGTGTTCAAAATTGTGATCAATAATTTACATCTTCCTCAAAGTCATGAGTGTGTCTTCGGTCAAATGATACGCTTTCCGGAGTTTTCTTCAGTGTCCAGTATTGTATGTAGGCTTATTTATTTTATTGGGATTCGCAATTCTTTCATATACTTTTCGTAGAGTCATGACGCCTTCCCACTTCCCAGATGGATAAAATTATTATATTTTCTCTGATTTACATATTATAACCAACTGAGTTTGGAGTGGTGAGGAAATTTTGCACTGCTTGGTCAGTACCGTTAGAAGGAGTGAAGTGGAGAGTGAAGGGCAGACAACTGCAGAGCCAAACGAACTTGGGTGAGGGTGAAGACTATCGCTACAGAACTGAACAATATTGTGATATTAGTCAGCTTCGCGCTGTTACACAAACCAAGTGATTTAAAACTGAGAACGCCCCCCCCCCCAAAAAGTACTTGAAGTGTATGAATATATACTGATATTGCATTAAAAATCATATCTCAGACCCTCTTCTCTATCCATTGGAGCTCTTTGTAAATCTTGGGTCAGACATTTAGGATAAAATGGCTTTTTGCTTTAAAACGGTTGCCAACTTCTGATTTATATTTAGTTATATGACTAAGTTATATGTAATATTTAGCAGGTCAATGTGCCGATGAAGGGTTTCTGATGACCTTTTGACAATCTTGGTTGTTGTTTATTGTTGGTAATTGATATATATATATATAAATAAATAAATAAATGTGTGTGTGTGTGTCAATAGATTCAAATAATGTTGAATAAATTCATGATATATGTGTGTGTATATATGTAGATACATGTGTGTATATATATATGCAAATATAATTGAAGTATAATTGAAAGAATATATATGATTAGTTCTGCATAATCACACATGATATTAAAACTTATATTGATACATATTTATACAATGAATACTCCAATTAATGTACAATTAACAAAAAGGGGAGTACATGGGTCATTGTCATGAACTCATTGCCCCAATATAAATTTTTGCTATATTCTAAAATTAGTTTGAAGACAGACTCAAATTATACATCTTAATTGTATAAAACATTGTTTTTGCCTCTGGGGTAGTGTCATGCCATGAGGGACTTGAGGACAGACATGTTTAATCAAGTCCAGCATAAGAGTTATGGAGATGACAAAAAAAATGACAAAACTAACAAAGAAATAATAACGTTAAAACATTCTATGCAGTTTTGTGTTACTGATTTTTCACTATGTATTTAGGGAAAATGGTTTTATTGCATTATATTATTACTTTTACTGCATTTCTCCATAACACTTTCCAATAAATTCTCAAGTACTTGAAATAACCCATGTTTTCATATTTGTTTAATGGTTTAACTTGGACTTCGGATATACAGATTATTCATCTCTAACAAAAATATTACTTGCAAATAAATAGGAGCTGAATTACAATGCATGACGAACAGATGGCAATAAGAAAAGAGAAGGTATTGTACTATAAGTGGAGATGTTAAATTATTATTTTTTATTCACACATCTTGGTGATTAATGGCTTATAACATGTATACATACAGTATAATCCCATGTACTAAACAAGAATGCTATTTCGTCTTGACCATGTGATCGATCCAAATTCTTTAATCTATTTGGCAATGGCTCTAAAAAGAGTGCACTAATAACATGAAAAAGAGTTTTTTGAATAATAAAATAAATAAAATATAATAAAATAAATAAAACAAATATTGCAAATGACGATATTTTTGTCCTACACTATATGAACAAAAGTCCTGGGACACACCTCCTAATCTTTTCATTCAGGTGTTCCATTTAGACCCATCACCACAGATGTATAAAATCAAGCACCTAGCCATGCAAGTACTATTATTACAAGTACTGCGGAGTGACAAATCATGCTGTCTGGCAGTCTGGTGAACGAGTCTGGGTTTGGTGGATGCCAGGAGAATGTCACTTGCCTGACTGCATTGTGCTAACTGTAAAGTTTGGTGGAAGAGGGATAATAGTATGGGGTTGTTTTTCAGGCGTTAGGCTAGGCTCCTCAGTTACAGTGAAGGGATCTATTAATGCTTCAACATACCAGACACTGTTGACAATTCTATGCTTCCACCTTTGTGTGAACAGTTTGGGGAAGGCCCTTTTCTGCTCCAGCATGACTGTGCCCCAGTGCATAAAGCAAGTTCCAGAAAGACATGATTGGGTGAGTTTGATGTGGAAGAACTTGACCGGCCTGTACAGAATTCTGACCTCAACCCCATCGAATACCTTTGGGATGAATGGAGCTTGTGAGCCAGGCCTTTATGTTCAACATCAGTGCCTGACCTCGCAGAAGGTCTCACTGGTGTATCTATTCCTGTCAGGGTCGGTGCCCATCCGTCCCAGTCTTGTTTGTTTTGTCCCATTTACACAGCAGATGTATTTGGCTATCCTGTTCCCTCTACTTTATATCCCTAGGTCCCTAGTGTGCTCCCATGCTCCCCAGGCCTCTGAATAGCTCAGTGGGTTGATTATCCGTTTTAGGTAACACAGTATGGCATAGTGCAATTATAGAAATAATAACGTTGTAAATTGAGTCTTAGGTTACCATTGCGGTTCGGAAAAGAGGCAGTTTCTTGGCCTGAGTAACATAAGTTTGCACCTGATGCTCTGATCTCATCTACAGTATTTCACTTATTACAACTATCATTCTTGTCCCAATTCATTTCATACCATTATGTCAAATGAAAAGCATAACGGCTTCAAAATGTTTTAGTATTACGATTGTGGGACACATATCTTTGATGCATCTTCAAATGACACTTCACTCAAATTATTTTTGCCTTAAATGGTACTGGGAATATCAAAAACTAGTTTACCCAGTCAGAAATTTTAACAGGTAAATTAACAACTGTTATCTCAAGCTAGAAATCTGAAATGCTTTGAGATGTCACAGAGAAAATGGGCTGCTCTTTCAACTGGAGAAAAGCCTTGAGTAGGAAGATGAGATAGACAGAAACATGAAAGGCGACTGCCTATTTTCTGCCATTTACTATAAGGCTTTGTGTTGTAGTGTCACTTGCCTGTTTTCCTTTCTTACAGGAAAGCAAGAAAGCAAAGTATTTCAAAGAAAAAAGGTGAATCACACACACAGAAACCTTTCAACTTCATTGCCATAGGGTTTCTTTATTCTCATTGCCTGTTAGCACCAGTAGTGGTACTTTACACATCTGAGGTGTTCTGTTCTGCAAGTACACTGGAAAGCCCAGGTCAGTTTGGGCTTTCCCTGTGGAATTACAGCATCACTCAAGTTTTCTAAAAAAGAATCGGTTCATGGCACTGATTCAGGCAGCAAAAAACACAACAGATTCTCATCTCCTTGGTACTTCCCGTACTCTGAAAATAAATGCAGTTCGTCAGGCAATCGCAGAGAGCTTGACTAATCTGAAGAGTGCTCTTGTTTCACTGATTTTTTTGCTTTTGACTTTGGTACTCTGGGCAAAGGAGTTCGTTCAGTGCAGTGGGATCTGAAGACAGATGGCTGGGCCTGGTGTACAATATCTATCTCCCTTCATCAGTTGCCAGTTACAGGTTAAGCCCAAGCAGGGAGTGTTAAGGACTTCAGGAGACCACACAGTGGGGTATATTTCCTCTCATAAACAGGCACAGAAAAGGCTCCTATAGTTTAATTATAAAACACAATGTTCCAGCTTTCCGTTTCCAATAACTGCGGTCTGTTGGATGTTTTTAATAACATAGAAAACCCATGACACCTACGTGTGCACCATATTTTTACTATGATTATAGATGAATAGACCAATATAGTGTTTCAGAAAATTAATTTAGTAAATTAATATTCATTTACTAAATTTTACTACATCTAGTATTACTCATTTACTAAATCATTTACTAAATAAGTCAGAAAACAGAATATGCCAGAACACATTCTGTGGATGTTTGTTTATGAATATGACTTGAGTATGAATAAATTATTTACTTTTATAATTACTTTTATAGTGAAAGCAGTTTTCCAGCATTAGCAGTATTAATCGATGGGTTTATTACTCAAGGAAATTAAACTACATTGAATCCTAGTCCCAACTTTTCCAACAATAAACAATTAAAGAGATCAAGCTACCTATAGGGTAGGCAACTGAAGAGTGACTATTTAAAAGGATGATTCAGTTCAATTCAATTTTTTTTTGTACAGTGCATTTTCACAATATTACATTGTCTTAAAGCCCTTTATATAATCCCAGCCCAAAGCCCCCAGTGAACAAGCCAGAGGGGACAATTGCAAGAAACTCCCTAGGTGAAAGAACCAGACTCAAAGCGGGGGCCCATCCTCCGGAGGCTGGCAGAGGTCAAATGAACAAGATGAGAAAATCCAGTCCAAATCCTAAGATTTCGATCCAAAAGCGCAGGACAAGCAGGTGAGAGTAGCAGGTGCTGATGTTGTTTCTGATGGCAGGGCAAACAGTGGCACAGCAGCAGCAGCGCAGGCAGGAGGGTGCACAGGCAGAGAGGCCAGCAGGCCGGAGGGACATCACAGGTAATAGGGGCGTCACAGGCAGCAGGGTAATGCATTCACAGTTATTATATTCACAGTCATTTAATTAATAAAACCAAATTGCACTCAAAGATGTACAGGATGGGATTCCCAGTGCAATCTGCTGTAGTTTGTCTGAGCAAGAGACTTGTGCTGTTCTGCTCCAATAAATACACAATTATGCAAGTATAGCATCAGCAGAGAGGAGGATGTTGGCAAAATTGGACAATATTATGAACAATTCTGTCCATCTGCTATCCTGGAGCACATTTAGCCACTGATTCATTCCACTACGGTGTGCTAAAAGATGCTACTGGGGATCATTCCTGCCTGCTTCCATCAGACAGCACAGTGACTCCTCTCTTCGTGCCCCTCACCACCCCCAGTCCCAACAAGCCAGGAAACACCCCATCTAGTTACAATACAATCTGGCACTTTGCCTTCTAACTACACATAATTACACAAATCTATTTTGAATATTTAATATTAGAGGCTGTAGAGGTTGCTGGGATTGCTGCACTGTGAGGGAGTGGTGTAGACATGGGGTGCACTTATATTGTGTTGTGCCCCTGCTTGGAATTATTTGGAAGTATATTTGAGTGTTTGTGTGCCAGTACGGTTACGTGGGTGGTTGTTGTTACATTTATTTTTTTTTCTGTGGCATGTACTATGAAGCGGGGTTACTGGCTTATCGGGGTAAGGTAGTCTGGGCAAAGTTTACGTGTGCAAATATGAAGTCCATTTAAACTGTGGCACCTTAAATGCTAAATTTGCTAACCTAAAAAGTTTCCCCATTAAGCCAAGAAACCCTGCTTCATAGTACAGGCCACTGTTCGGTGTGAGTGCTTGTCTGTCCTTGTTATTAATCATTGTGAGTGTTACCGACAGCTGTGGGTGTCACGTGAGCGGCGTTTCTGTCCGCGTACCTTCGCAACAAACACCCACGGGGTAATATTATGTAACATCGGTAACATTAACTCGGAAAGGACAATTGCTGCTGAGCTTTGCTCGGTCGCCAGTTGGGGCCAGGAGGACAGGAGGCCTCCCAAGAGTTACTTCGCTTTATTTTAGTTACACGTGGTTGAGTAGGAAGTTAGTTTCGGGCAAGTAATTGTTAATTTGATTATTTTAAAATTGTTATCTGTGACACTATCAGATAATTTAAAAAGTTCCATTTTAACGCAAGTGTTAATTTAGTGTGTTATTGATCTTGGCACTTTATTGTATTAACTATACGTTAATTAGAAGGTTTAGTTAAATACGCTATATGAATATATTGGGCTGGGAGTAAAGGACGGGGTCATAGTGCGAGCTAATATGCCTTTTAGGGAGACAGTGTGTACGCCACAAGTGGGGAGGGGGGAGAATGAAGAACAGATAGGTCGAGAGAGCAAGGTGAATGTAGATCATAGATGTAAAAAAGGGCGTACACAGTTCACAGAGGCAGCATCACCTGAAGGGATGGTGTACAACCGCTTTCAGGTGCTTCCAGCTTTAGAGCTCGAAGAGACTGGGGAGGCAGGAGGGCCCTTGGGCACCAAGGAGCCCCCTCCCCCTAGGAAGAGGGAGGTTGTGGTATCAGGGGAATCAGGATAGGATTGAAAATTAGCAGTTTTAGAACCACTGGACATTAGTGATCATAACATGGTTAGATTTGAGGTTAATTTTAGTGTCCGAAGAGCAAAGTCCAAAACATAAGTATACAATGTTAGACACTAAAAGTTTCTTCCAATATGTTAACTCCAAAAGAGCTCTAAAACCTGAAATTACTAATTAGCAGGATAGTAAGGGCCTTATAATTGAAAATGTAATTGATATAGTAAATGCGTTTAATGATTATTTTACACAGGCGTTCACAGTAGAGAACACAAGTAACTTACCACCATTTAGTAGAAATACAGCGTCATCGATGACCAATATGTGCATATCTGACGCTGATGTGGCACAAAGCCTACTGTAGCTAAGCTCAAAATAAATAAATTGCAGTGCCCTGATATCATCTTACCTATAGTTTGAAAAGAGATGAGGGATATTATTAGCTAACCTTTAACTTTACTATTCCAGAAATCCTTATCTGCTGGTGTGATACCTTCTGATTGGAAGCATGCTAATATAAAAACCATAATCAAAAAAGAAGAAAGGAGTAATCCAGCAAACTATAGGCCAATCAATTTAACTTGCATAACTGGAAAAGTAATGGAAGCAATAATCCAAGTGAAAATGGTAGATTACTTGGATTCAAATAACATTTTGAGGGATAGGAGATAGCCAAGGAGAGGTAGGTCCTGTTTAACTAATCTACTTGAGTTCTTTGATGAAGCTACAAGAGAAATTGATCACAAAAAGGCCTATGATGTGATCTACTTAGTTTTCAAGAAGGCCTTTGATGTTGTCCCCTACAAATGGCTCTTGCTAAAGCTCAAAACTGCAGGGATCTTCGGAACTGTGGCAGCTTGGATCAAAAACTGGTTAACAGACAGGAAGCAACGAGTAGTTATTAGAGGCACAATGTCACAGTGGGCCTGTGTTCATAGTGGGGTACCGTAGGGTTCAATTTTAGGACCACTGTTGTTCCTAATTTACATCAATGATATTGACACCAATACATACAGTAAACTGGTTAAATTTGCAGATGACACCAAGGTGGGTGGTATAGCAGGTACTGAACTTGCAGCACAGAGGCTACAGCAGGATCTTGATTTAATTAGTGACTGGGCCGATACCTGGCAGATGAAATTTAACGTAGATAAATGTAAGGTAATTCATGCAGGGAGCAGAAATATAAAGTACAGATATTTTATGGGTTCCACTGAAATAAAGGTTGATTATGAAAAGGACCTCGGTGTGTATGTTGATGCTTCCATGTTCCATTCTCACCAGTGTGGGGAAGCAATAAAAAAGGCCAATGGGATGTTGGGTTTGCATCTCTAGGTGTGTGGAGTTTAAGTCAAGGGAAGTGATGCTACGATTACACAATTCCTTGGTAAGACCCCACCTGGAATATTGTGTGCAGGTTTGATCACCATACCTTAGAAAGGACATTGCTGCCTTGGAAAGGGTGCAACGTAGCGCTACAAGAATGGTTCCTGGTCTTAAAGGAATGTCTTATGATGAGAGGTTAGCTGAGCTGAATCTGTTTAGCCTTGAGCAAAGGAGACTGGGGGAGACATGATCCAGGTATATACGATTCTAACAGGTCTCAATGCTGTTCAGCCAAATGGCGACTTCAGTATTAGTTTAAATGCTAGATCTCGTGGCCATAGGTGGAAATTAGCGAGAGAACATTTTAAATGAATTTGAGAAAGCACTTCTTTACACTTCGTGTAGTTAGAGTATGAAATAGTCTTCCTGTTAGTGTAGTGCAAGCTAAAACCCTGGGTTCCATTAAATAAGAGCTAGATAAGATTTTAACAACTCTGAGCTATTAGTTAAGTTCTCCCCAAATGAGTTTGATGGGCCGAATGGCCCCCTCTCATTTGTAAATTTCTTATGTTCTTACATTCTGTTGTTCAGAATATTTCATTTATCTGTTTGCAGTATGTTTTCTTTGGTTGCACTGTGTTTTTGTACTTTGTCTGACATTATGTGTCAGTTCATCTGCATACTGTTTTCTTGCTGCTGTATGCAGCAGAATTTTCCTCTGTGATCAGTATAGTTAATCTTATCTTCTTGTCTATGCTTTCTGGGTTCTGACCAGGTTTCAGCCATTGCTTTTGTTTGCCTCCAATAATGACCAGCTTCAATTGCACTAAGATTCCCTGTGGCACCTGTTTTCCACTGCACAATGAGCAGCTGATGTTCTGTGTCCCAAGGTGAGAGCAGCTCCAGACTGTGGGATAGTATCCACGGACTCTTCACAGCTCACTTGATCTTGTTGAGAGGCAGGGCACATGGGGACACAACCTCAAACGTGTTTATTAAATGGGGCTTCAACAAAATGGAGTGTTGGGGATCCACCTGGTAGCCACCTTCCCCTGTCACCCCAAAGCAGCGGATAAAGCACCATGGGAAGGATCAAAAAAGATCCTTCACCCAGCTGTCTTGCTAAATACACAAGGGCTCTTGGGTCATCTCCCTCAGACAGTGTGTATCATGTGGTGGCTGTATTTTTCTACCAGCAAAGGAGGCTGTTACATGGATTAAAAATGCAAACCTCTGTGGATGAGTAATTTGAGGAGCAAGACAAGATGCAAGAAAACATAAAGGGAGGTCATTACATCTCTTGTAGGATTTTGCCAAGTTTTACTAAGCAAAGCAAATTCCCCTGTGTTGGGTTTGCCCCACAACTGCAGCACTTGAGATGATTACATTACCTGTGGCATATTTGCTATATGTGTAGATGTTCAATAGAGATGTCACGTTTTCCATTACTCTCTTAAATTCAAGAACATGGCTTTTGCCTGGTGTGCTGCAAGCTCATACCAACTGTATTACTAGCCTGATCCAGTTTATCTATTGGGAATAGAACAGCTGACGGAATCCGAGTGGTACAGCCAAAGCCGGGACTCCTGGCAGAAGCCTACAGACAGACAGGACACAGTGCAGTGGGGATAAAACAGACCACAGAAGCACCTACTTATTGAGGGGATTAGGCAGCTCTCACAGTCAGTTCCTCTCTCAGAATCTGTTTTGTGATGTGCTGAATGGCTGCCAAGCTTTACGGGAAATAAATCTCGTAAATGTTGCTAATTTTCTTTTTGGGAACAATTTGCAACAGATAATTTTCAGAGCTCCACTGCATTTGTTTCTGATAGCAGCTGGCCAGGCAACCTGAGATGCAGGGCTGAACAGTAACAAAGTGCATTTACTTGAGTACATTCTAGCATTC
The DNA here is from genome assembly GCA_019775915.2 of Cyphomyrus plagiostoma. Classification (NCBI taxonomy): domain Eukaryota; kingdom Metazoa; phylum Chordata; class Actinopteri; order Osteoglossiformes; family Mormyridae; genus Cyphomyrus; species Cyphomyrus plagiostoma. Next base: position 5,165 of record JABFEA020003769.1, on the reverse strand, counting down.
AATTAATACCCTACTTTTGTACATTTTTGAGTATATGCAAGCATTTACACAGGGCTGTATCAGTTTTTTAGGAAATGCCACTTGCCTGACAGATATTGTACTTTTGACTCTACTACATTTCTAAGAAAGAAATGTTGCCCACAATGTCAAAACAACAGGTTTGTATCACATTTTCCTCCCTGCAATGTAATATATACATGAACACCCCCTACATACGCTTAGCCTGCCTCTGCTTACAGGGAATTCATGTTTAATATTCACCGGGTGAAACATTGGTGCTGCCACCTGATGTTTGCTCTATCTTAGACCAGTGGAATGTGTTATCTGCTAATAATCTTCCTGTATATAGACTAGACTTATCATCTTTCTGGTCGCAAGTTAGTCAGACCTGAGGTTGTTTTTCCAATTAAAATCTTAAATCTGACATTTTTAAGAATATTCGCTATATAAACACAAAATAGTCATTTGTTTGCTACCCCAATGTGTCCCAATGTGTTTGTAAAACATGATGACCAAAAACCTGTCTAAATTCAATTGGTCTATACAAACTGAATTAATTAAATCATATGGATCAGAAAGCATTTTTATCTCAGAAGAGCAGAAATGACATTTTCGGCTGAAGGATATTGGGAAGGTTCTATTAATTATTCAAAAGTCCATTACACACAGTAAATTTGAACATATGTATCATATTGCAAAGAAAAAAGGTACCAGAACAATAAGTTTAAAAATTTTACATAGATATATTATATTAGGAGCACTGTTATGGAAAGCCAGTCATTGGTGATGAAGTGTTAAGTTACACACCATTTAAAATGTTGGAACAAGCTGGGCTTTAACAAGAACAGCAATGTGCTGTCTTCCTGCCATCAGCACATTATCTCCCTGCCCTCAGCCTCAGTACTCATGGTCCTTTTGCAGTCAGCAATATCTGCGCTGCTCACTGCCAGAGAGAGTGACATCACACTTGTCAGTGGCCAGGCTGGGCAGAATGTGCTATCAGAATGTTGCACGGCCTGTCTCTGCATTCACCCTTTGAAAAGCTGTTACCTCCTGATGCCACTGTGATGTGCAGCGATCCAGTGTTCATATTGTCACTTTGTTGCATTTTAACATATATCCAACATATTTAAGCTCCTTAGGCATTAAAATTATTTCCTATTTTTTTTTTAAATACACTTAATTTATCATACCACAGTAGTGAAATATGTCCTCTACATTCAATCCATATCTGACATAGCAGCAGACAGCTAATTTAACATCCAAGGAGCAGTGCTTGGCAGAGAGGCTACTACAGCAGTATTTTGCTGGTTGAGGATTCAAACCAGTAACCTTTCAATTACAAGTGCATTTCCTTAACTATTAGACCACAACTTCCCCCGTTTTCTGATATATTCAATAAGAATTTAGCTAGTCAACAGCTAAGAAGCTACAAACCAGAGCACTAGAAAGATCTGGCTGGAGTGTGTGTGGTCCTGTTATGCAAATACAAGTTGGGTTTAGTAGAAATTACTTAATTTACTGACATATGTTACCTGCTTATTTCAATATTAATATTGTTAGAATCTGCTGATTGGGATTTATGTATCAGCTATTTTTTACATTTGAGAATTATGATAATAATAAATAAAGGAAAGGGGGCAAACAGGAAGTAGAAGGAGAAGTTATCAAGGGGATCTGGCTGCAGAACACTGGGCGACTCCACTGTGACTCCAGGAGGCGTCTTAGATAGATGCCCAAACCATCTCATCTGGCTCCTTTCAGAGGAGCAGTGGCTCTACTTTGAGCTCCTCCCGAATGTCCAATCTCCTCACCCTATCTGTAAGGCTGAGCCCAGACACCTTATGGAGGAAACTCATTTCTGCCACTTGTATCCGTGATCTCATTTTTTCAGTTACTACCCAGAGCTCATGACCACAGGTGAGGGCAGGAATGTAGATTGACTACTAAATCGAGAATTAAGAGCATGTCAAGTAATAATATATGTAAATATAGTATAGGTACACGTACATATATAGATATATTGAAGTACAATTTCTGTTCTTATGTTTCTTGGCATCCACAAAACAGTTTGCCCAGCAGACAGTATTTCTTTGACAGTCCTTGCTTTGTGCATGGCCATAGTATGAAAGCTTCTCAGACATCTTCTGGTGTGAGATTCCCAGGCAACACTACTGTATGTAACATAATTTTGTTCCTGCATAGTAAGTGATATTTTTTAATTAGTTTTGTCTAAAAAGTTTAGAAAATAGGTATTATTCCCCACAAACTTTACTTTTGTGACCATGTACCTATTTTCAGTGAGGAAAATGGGGGAATTAATGAGCTAATGAATAAAAAGATAATATGTATTTAGACAAAAATTATCCAAATACAACTGCAAAAGATTTAGAAGTGTACTGTTTTTCAAGATTTATCACTATGCTCTAAATCAGTTTCATAAATCAACCCCTAAATGTACTCTCCCATCATATTCTCATAATACTGTCCTTGGTATCAGTATTCAAGTTCTTGAAATGATCAAGATGATTATCAAGGGTATGGACATTGATGGATATTCTGCAGCCCATTTTGCCCTGGTTCTTCATAGTCTCAACAAGCTCCACATATTTTTCAGCCCTGTAATTGCCCAGGATGCCCCAAAACAATGCAACAAACTGTTCCAAGCTGCATTCTCCTCCCTAGTGAGCTTCTTGGGGAATTCCTTGCCCACTTAGGCAGCTGGAACTAAACTGAACCGGTGGACTTAAGGCCCTTGTATTGTGCCTCTTTATGTTATTGGAAAGTTGCAGAAGTTGCTCCATATGTACTCTGTATTTATTCTATAAATGACATTGTCTGACATGGACATTAAGACATACACAACAAAATACAGGTAACCACCTAATTGGTGGAGAGCAATTGTGCAAATTGACATGTAAGTGGAAAATGCAAAAAATAATGTCATTTCAGTCACATTATGTGTCACAGCTAGGACTCTTTCAGAAGCATTCAGGGAAAAACATATTTATTGACTTTCACATTTCCAGTTAATCCAGCACTCCTAGAAATTGTAGAGGTTGTGGAGTCTGGGAGGAGTATGGCAGATGGTTAGAGAGGGAGACAGGACTGTCTGGGGAATACCATGCTGCCATTCCAGTTAATGTAATATAAATGGTATTTTTTTTACCTCTACAATGCTCTATATATCCTACAGAAAAAAAATGAATAGGATAACTTGCATAGAAACTTTCAGAGAAATTAGTAATCTTAAAGTGAAATGACAATATGTAGCTCTGTCTGCTCAATGTCAATAATATTCAGAGATCACTCTGGGCAGAAGGGATTAATATTACAGTGGATATTGTCTTGTAAATGACAAGACTTGGAATAAAGCGTAAGGTCTAGAATGTTTTTTTCAGGGCATACTTTTTGATATGCTCAGTTCTTTATGGAAGGGCTATACTGGGCAATTATCCTGTTCAACTGTTTTACCATTTCATCCCCAGTCATCAGTGTTTATCTTGAAAAGTTAAAGTAGACTTTTTTTCACCTGATAGTGACTTATATTACATTTATACCCATTTATACAGATACATTTTTCACTGATGCAATTTAGGTTAGGTACCTTTTTTAGGTGCACAACAGAAAAGTCTCTCCTGGGTTTTGACCCCAGCAATATTTTGGTCACCAATTTAGGACCAGCTTATTCAGAATTCCCCCATCTGTCACTAGATAATATTCCGCTGCTTGCTTTTTATATTTCTCTTAAGCAAAGTAACAAACACTACTTCCGGGCCCAAGAGAGAGTTATTCATGAAAGGAGGCCATATGGTCTGTGGAGGATTCTTCCATGTGTCACATGATCGAAGAGCATGTCACAAGCAGCTCTTTCCTCCAGGACCCCTGTGTTGCCATCATTTCACAGAAGCGGGACAGGCTCTAGTCTAGGGGTTGGAACTTGTCTACGGGTATAGCTGAAAGACTCATTCCAAGGCTAGATAAGGCTGGTTTAAATTAGCAAAGACATCCAAAAAGAAATACTGGAAAACCTGCCAAATTCATTTTACTTACATGAAAATTGTATGTATATTTCTATATTTGCATAAAAGTAATTTAATTTGAAGTACATTACAGTTTATCTGTTCATATAACTGTACTGTATTGACTGAAGAATTTCAGGTAATCATCAAAGGCTAAAAGAGCAGGGATTTGAACATTTTGCTTACCACCAAAAACCCTGGCATATCTGTGTTGCATGAACAAGCTGTCTTTCATGTGAGCAGTAGCCTACTACAGTTTGGATTATTGTTACAGTTTAAACAGCATTAAGCTCATGGGGCTGTTAGACAGCCAGACAACTGGAAATATATCAGTCAACCAGTATTCAGTATTCACCACTCCATGTTGTGACACAAGGATATTTCCAGTATCCTTATAGCAGCTTGTTGTGATGCTTGTAAGAACTGGTCTTGATAAATCTTATCAATATATATGTATCATGCAGATGCGTTATTTTTCAGACAACACCACAAAAACTATTTGGTGGATATTTTTAAAACTTTGTAGAGGCATTGTATAGGTGACAATCTGAAGTTGCTTAAATTTTGAGAAAAATCGCCACAAAATTGAAGCAACACTGCATAGTGGCAGCAAAGGGAAGGTTGCAAGCAGATGACATTTGATCTTCTGTGAATGTGATAAGTGAAAAAGTATTTGGTGGATCTTATTACTTCTTCATGTAAATACAGTGGTACCTCGGTTCTCGAACTGACTAGAACCCGAATTTCTTGAAAGTCGAACAAACCAGTTTGACCTAGTACTCCATCTGAATATCATAAGTCGAACCGTGAACACTGACCTAATATAAATTGTACACGCCAGAAAATGAGTCGTACTACAATGCAATTCTTACTTGAATGCCTTCTTCACAGACTGGACCATTAACCGGAGCGCAACATTACAGTAAATAATATTAAATAAACCACTAACTTACACGTACTATTAAAGCACTTATGTCATTAATTTAAACTTTATTTTACCAGGTAAATTAACTGAAAACCAGTTCTCATTGCTTTACGTGATATTTGGGAGAAATAACTGGTTACTCATCGGAACTGCCTGGGATATAAACGTCATGTGTGTAACTAAACTCTTCAGCCAATAAGGGCAAAGGTGTGTCGTCA